>JAKUCM010000047.1:0-115986 GCA_023374145.1 Lepidium sativum | reverse complement strand
AAAGAGAGAGAAAGTGAGATTAATGAACATCTTAACTTTTCTTTACGTGATCAGTAATAGAGGCAATCACATAAAGCTCGTTTTCATTGTGTACATGCAATCTTGAGCTTGCAATAGATTGTTTACTTAATTGCGGGGCCTGGCTTCTCTGACTTTGGCTCACAGACCTATGTAGTTGCTCGATCTATGTTCCAGTCGAGGTTCTTATAAATTGATCAGCAACTTGAAAGCTTCTCTTTGTTTTGTTTTTACAGAGCGAAAAGAAAATGGAGTAGAAGTTGATCAGCAACTAAAGAAAGCTGAGGCTGCCCAGAGACGTAAAATGCAAGTGGAAAAGGCAGCTCGAGAGTCAGAGGTTTGGTTCTCTTTTTCTTTTTCTGCTGAATGAAATATATAACGGGCATGTGGTTAAAGCAGTCGATATTGGCCATACTTTAGGGGCTGTATTGGAGGACTTGATGGAACACATATCTCAGTTTGCATTCCCCATAGAAATGCAGAAGCTTACAGAGGTAGAAAATCAGAGCCTACAATCAATGTTCTTGCTATATGTAACTTTGAGATGAAGTTCATATATGCATATGTCGGTGTCCTAGGTATAGCACATGATACAAAGGTTTTGACTCATTGTGCAAAAAATGAAGTTTCTTTTCCACATCCACCAAATGGAAAGTATTATTTGGTTGACTCTGGATATTCCACAAGGACTAGGTATCTTGGACCACATCGTAGGGTTAGATATCATCTTGATCAGTTTTTTAGGGGAGGACCACCATCAAACATGCAAGAATTGTTCAACTGAAAACATTCAGGTTTGAGATCAGTAATTGAGCGGACATTTGAAGTATGGAAAGCAAAATGGAGAACTTTAGACCATAAACATCCAAAATATGATTTGGCTAGGTGGATAAAGATTGTAACAGCAACAACGGCAGTACATAACTTTGTCTGTGATTCACATATAGAGGATCATGACTTTTTACATTGGCAGACAATAAAACATTATCAGACTCATGGTAATGAAAGAGGTGGAGATGATGATGATAATGATGATGACGATGATGCTCACGATGAACATATTACATATGAGCCGACAGGTGATAGAGCTATGGAAGGATTGTGAGACAGACTCACAGATGAAATTGGAAAAAGACACCGACTACCTTACTAAAAAATTTCATCTTTATTTCTAAAACTTTTGTTATGTTGACTTGCATCTAAATTTTATATTTTTGTTATGATGTCTTATACAACTATTTTTGTTTTTTAAATTTATAGTATTACATTTTACTTTACTTTTAAATTTCAACTTATAATTTATTTTTTGCTAAGTTTTATTTAAAATTATTATACAATTTTTTCATTTTGATATATAGTTACATATAGATTTTTATTATAAATTATATAAAATTAAATATTAAAAAGAAAAATATTATAAAATAATTGCTAGTTGCTAGTTAGCGATTATAAAAAGGATAACATAGCGACCAATCACTGGTCACTAGCAACTATAAAAAGAATAACATAGCGACAAATCACAGCGACTAGTCGCAGCAATTATTAAGAAAACATAAAATTCAAATTTTGATCAATGTTACTAGTCACTGGTTATTATTATCGTTGCCAATGATCGCGAAAAGAACGAGACATTACGATACTAAGTTTATAAGATAGTGTACACTCTGCTACAAAAAAAATTGGATGAAATCTTGGTGACAGTTGTTGGTACAGTAGAGTGGATTATTCGTGTACGATATTTTCTTCCAAATATAAGAAAATATATCCTATTTCCGTTCCTTATTATTAGCAATTTGATTTCTATTTTGCAACTTTCTAGTTTATTTATTGGTAAGCCAATCTTTTAAATTTCATTGTCAATGATAAATAAAAACAGATTTGACAAATGTGCAAATATTTTGCCTTTTTTTATCAAACTTTTGACTAGAACATCAAACGCCATTGATGACAATATATAAAGAACGTTATGACCACATCAAATTTAATATGCTATTTTTTCCATAATTTATATTTTTTTGTTCTGAATAATAGTCTTTTGAAAATATTTTACAGAAAAATAATAATAATTGTTTCATGTTTGTTATTATGTGAATCGTTCTATACAATAACAAATTTTCAAGCCCTTTTAACAAAAAAAAAAACAATTTCTCAAACATATAACAATGATTTTAACAATTTGTCCGATTGTCTTTCAGAGTTAAAAAAACCATTGTCAACATCAGATCCGAGAAAATGTCCTTATCACATTGTGTTCCCGTATTTGTCAGGAATAAATTTATGGTTATTGGTCAAATTATAATATTATGTAGTGTTTTCTATGATTGGTCAAATTATAAGAAACTAATATATTAAATAAGTTTTTTGTATAAATGTTTTATATAATATGTGTTTTTATGTAATCAAAGGAAGTACAATTAAGCTTGTTTTGACAAACAAAAAAGATCAAACTTATAAATACAAAACACAACAGATATGTGTTTGACATAAAATGAAAAACAAAACAATATAGGCTGAAATGAAAGTCTGATTTATGATTTGGACAAACATATGAGATTCAAAGAACGGTATGGTACCTATAAAGCTACTTCAAACTGAAAATAGATAACAGAATATTTGAGTTTTATATAGAAGAGAAGAGAAAGCAAATGCCTTATCCAATTGGCTCTCTTACATTATTGTACTAACAAAGATAAACATATTTCCAACATAAAACTTTGAAACTGAAATAGAACATATTGAACTTGACTTCATTATTAGACTATTGACGATGAAAAAGAAGAAAAGACTTCATTATTAGACTGACATCAACTCCAACTCACGAACTACGAAATATAAGACTACTTGTTTGTTTCATCCTCTGGTTTCTCCACCATTGACACGAATGTAACCGGTTTTTTCGGGTTCTCATTGACAGTCAAATGTAAAACTTCTGGTCTCGAGTAATGTCCAGCCACATCAAAGTGTAACTTGGCTCTTGCTATCTCACCAAGATCTGGTTAAGAACAAAGAATGTTTTCAATATAATGAGGTCAAAATGATTTTTATATATTTTTTAATAATAGCCTTAAAGAGGATGGTTATACCAAGAGTTGCTGTAACGAGACCCTCTGATTCAAAGTTTGGTCCAGCGAGAACTTGTCCAAAAGGTGAAATAATAACACTTCCACCTTGAGAGACAATAGCATCATCTCCTTTGTTGTCATCAAAATCGGCAAACAAGTAATCAGGATGGTCAGGATAATCTTTACGCTGACAGAATTGACAAGCCGATAACACAAAACATCCACCTTCCATTGCAATGTGCATCATTGAGGATTGCCATTCTTTTGAACCATCAGCAGTAGGTGCACAATAGATCTCAATCTCTAAAACGCCAAAAAGTAAAAAAAATTCGTTAAAATTCTAAGATCAATAACCAAATATCCCTAGCGAGATTTCATATATATGAGATTTGTCGGGTTTGTATTGCTTGAAACAAACTGACCTTTAGCATACAGTGCAGTTCTGTAGAGAGGCATTCTATTTTCCCAGCAAATAGCCGCACCGAGTTTGCCAATGGGAGTGTCATAAACATGAATGGTTGATCAATCTCCTTGACCCCAAATGCAACGTTCCATAGCTGTGGGCATGAGTTTACGATGCTTACCCAAGAACTCACCTTGTGGACTGAAGAAAAGAACTATGCAATAGAGAGTATATCCATCTTTCTCTATAGCTCCCATTACCAAGTATACATTGTTCTTCCTAGCTGCCTTTGCCAATATCTCTACTTCAGGGCCTAGAAATATAAACCAAACAGAAAAAGAGTAATTTCGTGACCCTAATGCTTAATTAAACTAGAGAAATAACTCTCCAAGCCAATAGTTGACAGTTTTGCAAATGAAAATTAACAAGATTTGGTTCACTTATTTTAGTCACCATCTTTCACAACTTATTCCTACCAAATTCAGGCCAAAAGTTTCAGAAAAATATATTTTAAGAATGATCATATGAGAAATTAGTGTATTTCCATCTAACTAATCCATCAGAAAACAAGGCGGTTCGGTTCGATTGGTTATTTTGGTATCGCTTTTTATGCATGAGGCTATCTTTCATTAACGAAATATATATTTTTAGTCAAGAATGAACGAAATATATTTAATTCTCAAAGTTAAAGTTAAGTTTTTAATTTGTTCAGAATTAAATTTCAACTGCCCAAAACATAAATTTATGGATAGAAACGAATAGCATAATTTGGAAAATGTTTAATTTTATTACTTATATAGGCACACCAGAAATATGTAATAAAACATATGTTAATCGGTGAGTTGGAAAAAAAATCGGTGAGTTTGTAACTAACAAAAAAATATTTACTCTATACATTTATGACAAAATAGAACAAAATCCGGTTTTCAGGGAAACAGAATGCTATCATCGGTGAAAATTGGATCAGTACGTAGGAATATTATCATGTTAAGGTTATAAAATTTTAGCTGACCGACAAGAAAAAAGTCAAAGAGAGACTATACCAGGAACTTGAATAGCAGAAGCATGGTACTTGCGAAACTCATCACTACCTTCTACGTTGTGAACTCCAACTGCCAAACCAAACCTAAATCCACGAAGATATCCGCCAATAAACCCCTCTGGAAAAACTACCAATTCCGCCTTGTCCTTTGCTGCTTCCTCAATAAGCTTTTCTGCTTTGGCTGTAAGAACAATAAATAATTGTTCTGTAAGTTTGATTTATTGATAAATTATAGACTTCTAACTTAAAATCACCTGAAATATAATTCATGTAACAGTATGTTATATTGAAAATGAAAACAAGAAATTGAGTTTGTATATTCCTAAGATTAGTGAGACTAGCTGAGATTATGTATGACAAAAAGTAAAATAAATAATTTTACCGAGAGTGGCCGGAGTATCGTTATACTCAGTGGAGGATTGGATGACCGTAACTCGAACTTTGGTTGAGTCTTTAACACCGTTAAAGGGAGTAGGTTTCTCGACGGTCGACATTTCTTCAGTACTACAAGACAGTAACTCAAACTTAAGTTCTACTTTTGGTGTGACTGTGAGAGACGTAGAGGCAATGCTGAGATCAATATATAGACTTTTTTTTTGGCCAAATTTTATTTTACAAGATTCCAGAAACCGTAAAAGAAACAAATATAGAATTCTCAACCACATATGTTATAATGTCTATTTTATTTTCATTTTTGGTATGAAAAATTGAAAATATTAAGAGAATTGGCAAATCTAGCACAACTGGAAACTATAAAATAAGAGATCTAGAAAATCTTGCACAATTGGAAACTATAAAGATAATATTTTTTAATTTTTTAAATAATATTCTCAAAATTAAAAATAATAGCAGGAGTTGTCACTTTACAAATCTTCAAATCACCAGAGATCGAACCTCTTACCTGTAATAGTAGAAGTGAGATTTAAAAACCAGTAGGGTAGTTAACAAAAAATATATATATATATATATATATTCTCAAAATTTATCTTGAAAATTTGTATAATAACTATTATCATTAAAAAATCTGTTACCTGTTATATTTTTGAATTCAAGGAAAAAATAAGAAAAAAGAAAAAGAAAAATCAAATTATCTATTTTTTCATTCTTCTTTCTTCCTCTTAAAAATTCACCAACTCCATGTGTTTTTCCTACACGTTGGCTGCCACCTTATTTTTTCTTCAGTCAACTGGACAAAATTGTCTAGTTTGAAGCGTAATAGTTAGTCACTGAAATTGTTCTGATTGTAGTTACTAAATGAGTTTTGGTTCAAAATACGTCTATTTGGCCAATTTCTCCAAAATATTTATCCTATATTGATATTTAGCTTCTTTTTTGTTTAAATGAGAATTGATAGAATTACTTAAATAATTGATGTATTTAAATATATTATACAAAGTGCAATCTGCTAGCAGTATTAAAAGTAGAAAAAATTGTACAAAATGCTTTTTATATTTTAAATTATACAAAAATCTTTTTTTTAATCTTACACGAAATATTTTTCTTATATTTTTGAGTATTTTATATAAAGACATAACATATATTGCTATCTACAATAGACATAAATATGACCCGCTATAGATAAAAATACAATATACGATTAAACTATAATGTTATTGTTTACGCTTCCCAAATAATTAAACGTAAAAAAGCATTTGATGCTAGGTAATTAAAAATGGCATTTCAGGTGATTAAAACATGAAAATGTATTTCACATAAATTTCTTCTAAAAGTATGTGGATTAGTCGGGGTGGTCCGACAATCCACTTTCTTTTGTTTGCTAATAACTCTTTTTTTTCATTAGGCAGAAATCAAAATCCAAATAAAGCTGCACAAAATATTTGAGATTCATGAATGTATTTCGGGTCAAAAACTCAATATACAAAAAGCAACTACTACTTTTGTCTCAAAACAACTACAGAACTCAATATACAAAAACCACACATGATAGGATTGTGAAGCTCCTTTCCATTCCGAATATTAGTGATGGCGGAAGATATTTGGGTTTTTCAAAAGAATTTAGTAGACGGAAAGCTGAATTTTTCGCTTATATTAGAGACCATATACATAAGAAAATTAATGGTTGGGAGGTATCGTTTTTCAGTGCAGCATGCAAAAAAACGCTCATAAAAGCCGTAGCATATACAATGCCAATATACACTAAGAACTGCTTTAAATTAATCAATCAATTTTGGCAGGGTATAACTTTAGATTCACGAAAAACATCTTGGATATTTTGGAGGAAAATCTCAACTCCAAAAATAACTAGGTAGTCTCGGTTATTCGTCGATTACAAGATTTCAATCATGCTTTTTCGGTCAATACGTTGTGGAAGATATTACAACGTTCTCGCTCGCTTGTCACCAAGTTCTCCAATCACGATATGCTATGCGTTGTTCGCTTTTACAAGCACATCATCCTCATCAAACTGCTTATGGTTGGCAATCACTATTATAAGGTCGGGCTCTTTTATCACGAAATTTACAACATATCATCGATGATGGCCGAATAGTATAGATATTAAAGATATTATCTCATATCGGAAGTGGAAAGGGATCATCTCTAGTATATATAAGATATGGGCCTCTCTATTCCTTGTCAATTGGTTTTGAGTTGGAAACTTATATTATAATATGGTATCAAATCCCACAATTCACGATGTTCAACCCGATCCGATCCAAAATTGGTCCAATTATCGACAATCCTTGCCCAAAATTGATGCCAAAGAGTCATCATCTCGAGGGAGTTTATTAAGGAATATTATCCCACATCGGAAGTTGGAAGAGATCCACTATAGTAACATATATATATATATATATATATATATTGTTGTTCCTGAGATTAACCTATCACGAATTAATGATGAAGACAAATAAAGATTAAGTCGTTTGGAGTCGAAGCAAGCTTTTGAGCTTTAACAATCTATCTCCCGACTCCGGTGCAGAGTTTCACGGAAGAAGTTGTCAAGAGCTTTCCTCCTTAGCTTGAAAGAACATGCACGTATCCTCTCAAGGTAGATGAAGAATGAAGCTGTTAGTTCGTGGTGAAAGGAAATCAAAGATAAGAAGAGTTGAATTCAAGATCAAGAAGATGATCGACTTCTTCACTCTGCAAAATCGCCTCTGTAACTTACATATATACATTTATATATATAGATACATATGATTTCGGTTTTCATTAGAACTAAACCGAGATTGCGGTTATCCAAATTGGGTCCGGTCTAATTGCCCTTAATCAATTTGAAAACACATTAAACCCAACAATCCCCCACATGTGTTTACAAATTGTAAACGTTTATATTGATGTTTCTGAAACTTGAATCAATATATCTTCATTTTTCATCAGCTCATATGTGTTGTACTCTTACAATTTACAAGTTCATAAAGATCGTATCATCTTTAGTTCATGTTGGAAATTACAGCATTTACGTTCTGCTGTAAGTTAAATCATTTCCAACTTCAACTTTAGTTGCAGAAAACTTCCAGAGTTGTCCAAGCTCCTCCACAGTTGAACCTTTTGAACCAGAGAGTTTCAACTTAATGAGATTCCTGGTAAGGTCTGTAGGAGGCTTCAACTCTCGTTTTTCAGTCCCATTTCCTTGGCTGTTTCGAGGACTAGACGTCCACACAGGCCCTTGGTAAATGGATCTGTAACATTGCTTGCTGACCTGACAAACTCCAGTGATAAGACTCCTGTTTCAAGCAGCCCTCTTATCACTTTGTGTCTCAGTCTGATGTGCCTCTTCTTCCCGTTGTATAGTTTGTTCATTGCTACTGCCAACGCTGCTTGAGAGTCACATCTCAAAGACACGGAAGGGCACACTCCCTCGCAGCTTGGTAGGTCTGACAGTACATTTCTAAGCCACTCGGCTTCTTGTCCTGCCAGTTCTACCGCAATGAGTTCAGCTTCCATGGTTGATTTTGCTATGCACGTGTGCTTAGAAGATTTCCATGAGACAGCACCACCTGACAAGGTAAAAACAAACCCACTGGTCGAGTTTATTTCATCATTATCCGTGACCCAATTAGCATCACAAAAACCCTCCAATACACAGGATGTTCTTCCATAGTTCAGTGACCAATTCATAGTTCCTTTTAGATACCTCAGCAGACGGTTCATTGCTTTCCAATGGAGGCTGCTCGGATTATGAGTGTATCTACTCAACCTACTTACTGCGTAGGCTATGTCTGGCCTAATGCAGTTCATTAGATACATCACACTCCCTAGAACCTTTGCGTATTCTTCTTGATTAATGCTGTCTCCTCTGTTCTTACAAAGATGAACCGATGAGTCATATGGAGTTCTTGCAGGGGATTCATTCCAGAAATTGAATTTCTTCAAGATCTTTTCTATGTAGTGTGACTGATTTAATGCAAAGCCATCATTTGTTTTCTGTACCTTGATCCCCAGTATCACATTGACTTCGTCTAAGTCTTTCATGGAGAACTTAGTGCTAAGGAACAATTTAGTTTCATTGACTATATGCAGAGATGTACCTAAGATTAGCATGTCATCTACATAAAGGCATATGATCACATAACCACGTTCCACTACTTTACTAAACAAGCAAGTGTCTCCAGAGTTCAATGTGAAGCCATTCTCTATCAAGGTAATGCTGAATTTTTCAAACCATTGTTTGGGCGCTTGTTTAAGCCCATACAAGGATTTTTTGAGTTTACATACCTTAGTCTCTTGTCCTTCAACCAAGAAACCCTCTGGCTGACACATGTATATCTCCTCTTGTAGGTCTCCATTCAAGAACGCCGTTTTCACGTCCATTTGGTGCACCACCAGCTTGTGAGCTGAAGCCACAACAATTAGCAACCTGATGGAGGCAATTTTAGTCACGGGTGAGTAAGTATCGAAATAGTCTATCCCATATTTCTGAGTGTAGCCTTGTGCCACTAATCTGGCTTTGAACCTATCTATAGACCCGTCTGGTTTGAGTTTTCTTTTCAAAATCCACTTGCATTTCATGGCCTTACACCCATTTGGCAAGTCTACTAGATCCCAAGTGTGATTGGCCCTTATTGACTCATATTCTTGGTTGATAGCTTCTTTCCAAAACATGGCATCAATAGTTTTCATGGCTGCAGAGTATGAGATGGGATCATCTTCTATGAGGAATGTGAACACGAACTCTTCATTTAGTTCATCATGCTCCACAATGTAGCTGGTAATGAAGTCAGAACCGAAGTCCTTCTGTGTTCTTGTTCTTTTGCTTTTCCTCAAACCTGCATCACTGTCATCTAATTTTCGTTTGTCAGAGTTTGGTTTCTCAGTACATGACCTGTTATTGGAATTAAATGGAAACACATTTTCGAGAAACATAACGTCTCTAGACTCTATGACATTCCCATATAATCTAGACTCTGAATCAAAGGTCAGGCATATATAGGCTGCGCTATTGTGTGCATAGCCTATAAAGATTGAGTCTATGGTTTTAGGACCTATGTTCTGTTTCTTGAAGCTAGGTAGTCCTACTTTGGCCAAACATCCCCATACTCTCAGGTATTCAAGGTTGGGTGCATATCCTTTCCAGAGTTCAAATGGAGTACTAGTGCATCCTTTATGGGGCACTCTGTTCAAAATAAAGCACGCAGATAAAATGGCTTCCCCCCCCCACAGTGACACACTAACTCCTGAGCTAAGAATCAAACAGTTCATCATGTTTTTCAGTGTTCGATTTTTCCTCTCAGCTATTCCGTTTTGCTGAGGAGTATATGGAGCAGAAAACTCGTGAACTATACCCTCATTTATACAGAAAGAGTTGAACCTGTCACTGGTGTATTCGCCACCTCTGTCTGAGCGAACTCTTTTAATCTTCTTCTCAAGTTGATTTTCCA
The DNA here is from genome assembly GCA_023374145.1 of Lepidium sativum. Classification (NCBI taxonomy): domain Eukaryota; kingdom Viridiplantae; phylum Streptophyta; class Magnoliopsida; order Brassicales; family Brassicaceae; genus Lepidium; species Lepidium sativum. The sequence goes on along the minus strand of JAKUCM010000047.1, from coordinate 105,618 downwards.
CCTCTGTCATATACTGTATGAACACATCAAGAGCCTCATCTTTCGACCTTAGTAGATATACATAAGCAAATCTGGAAAAGTCATCAATAAATGTTATATAGTAATTCTTCCCTCCTCTACTAGGAGTTCCTTTAAAATCCGCAATATCTGTGTGGATTAGTTCCAGGAGCGAAGAGGATCTACACACAAATTTATTAAATGGTTTTCTAAAGTGCTTAGCTTCAATGCATATTTCACATTTTGATGATTTAGGGTCAGAATTAGTAGATATTAGGTTCATGTCTTTTAAACGTTTTATTGACTTGGAGCTAACATGCCCCAGTCTTTCATGCCAAGAGTTAGAATCACACGACACATAAGCAAGTGGTTCATCTTTATTAGCATTCAAGGTTTCAAGTACAAACAAGTTTCCACTGCAGAATGCCTTTCCTACATATTCCCCATTCTTTGTTAATACAAGCTTCCCAGAGTCTATTGTTTGTCTTATACCAGCTAACATTAACAATGCACTAGATATCAAGTTTCTACGCATGTTCCTAACAAGTAAGACTTTTGTCAAAGTTAAAGTTTTACCCTAGCTCAAGGTCAGATTCACCTCACCAATACCTGTAACCTTCAATGCGCTTGCATCACCGAGGAACACGTTCTCACATCCCGAGCTGTCAATGGTTTTGAATAGAGACTCTTGGTTGCAGATGTGCCTCGTAGCTCCTGAGTCTATAATCCAATCAATTTTGTCGGTAGTGGCATTAACTTCAGTTACCACTGCAACTAGAGCTTCAGTCAAGTTGGCTTTGGCTTCTTCCTTTTGTTTAGGAGGTAGTTTACAGTCTTGTTTCTTGTGTCCGGTTTGGTTGCAGTTCCAGCATTGAACCTTCCTTTTGAACTCCATGGTCTGTTTCTGATTGTACTTGCTTGGTTTCTGATTTTTCTTCTTCTTGCTCCTGAATTTCCCATTCGAACTCTCAACTAAATTTGTATCAGAGTATTTGTATCCTTCTGATCTGGAAGAGTTCCCTTGGAAAATTCTGTTGGCATCTTCGATCATAATATCTGAAATCAGCTCGTCCAGACTCATCTTCTTCTTCTCGTGTTTAAGCTTTGACCGATACTCATTCCAAGAAGATGGTAATTTGTCGACGAGTACTAAAGCTGCCAGATAATTATCGATCAGCATACCTTCTGATCGTATTCGGGAAACGATTGCTTCATAGTCATGAAGCTGGTCTAAGATCGGAAGATCATCTCTCATTTGGAAGGCCGTCCATCTTGAGGTTATGTACTGCTTCTTCCCTTCGTCTTCACCTCCGTACTTCTTCTTTAGACTCTCCCAAATTTCTTTAGCTGAATCCAATTTCACATAAATGTCGAATAATCTTTCCGAGAGATGTCGAATCAAGTGACCTCTGCAAGTTCGGTTATGTTCTTCGAAACTTCCTTCTCTTCTTCCTTTCTTCGCTTGCTCATTCGAAGGATCTAGGGATTCACTCGCGATAGAGGATCCTAATTCTTCTTCTATGACATAGTCTATTCCGATTTCTTGGAAGAAGAAGAGCAGCTCTTCGGACCACCTCCGGTAGTTCGCTCCGGTTAGTGGTTGTAATTTTGATAAATCCGGGCCTACACCGATTCTCGTCATCTTTGTCTTCAAGGTAAAATAGATTGTTAAAGACTGTTGTTCCTGAGATTAACCTATCACGAATTAATGACGAAGACAAAGAAAGATTAAGTCGTTTCGAGTCGAAGCAAGCTTCTGAGCTTTAACAATCTATCTCCCGACTCCGGTGCAGAGTTTCACGGAAGAAGTTGTCAAGAGCTTTCCTCCTTAGCTTGAAAGAACATGCACATATCCTCTCAAGGTAGATGAAGAATGAAGTTGTTAGTTCGTGGTGAAAGGAAATCAAAGATAAGAAGAGATGAATTCAAGATCAAGAAGATGATCGACTTCTTCACTCTGCAAAATCGCCTCTGTAACTTACATATATACATTTATATATATAGATACATATGATTTCGGTTTTCATTAGAACTAAACCGAGATTGCGGTTATCCAAATTGGGTCCGGTCTAATTGCCCTTAATCAATTTGAAAACATTAAACCCAACATATATATATATATATATATAATATGAGCCTCTCCACTCATAGCTAATTGATTTTGAGTTGGAAGCTCATAATCTAATATGGTATTAGAGTCAATGATTCACGTTATCCAACCAGAGCCGATCTAAAGTGGTCCAATTGTCAACAACAGAGGCTCAAAATTGGTGTCGTCGATCCATGCCAAACATACGAGATTAATGGCCATAGTACCATCATCTCGAGAGGGTGTATTAGGGATAGTATCTCACATCGGAAGATGAAAATGATCATCTCTAGTATATAAGATATGAGTTTCTCTACTCATTGTCAATTGATTTTAAGTTAGAAGGCTATACACTACAAGAAAATATATAATATTATGACGATTTGTTTTGACCAAAATTTTAGTCAACATAATTTTAATTAAAACTTAATTAATTCTTGAAAAATTAAATAATCAAAATATTTTGACCAATCGATATATTATCAAAATATGTGACTTTTTGATGATTAATATATATATATATATATTACTAGAAAACAACTCAATTTTGACCATTTTTATAATCATAAATTGATCAAAACAGTTGTTCTGATTAATTTTTTATCAAAATTGAAGGGTCAAAAATTTTTGGTTGGAAATTTCCGTTGGTAAAAAACTAATCAAAACAATTTTTTAAAAACCAATTTATAATTATAATTATAATCGAAATTAAGTTGTTTTTGATAATTTTATAATATCCTTTGATATGGATACTTGGCTGCTTATGTACCCACCGTGAGCACCTCGGGTGTTTCCGCCACTCAATCCATCCTTGACATTAGCACAATCAATTAATTAATTAATCAACTCACCAATGAGACATGTAACATGTTCAACAATCCATTCATATGGATGATTGGAATCTTATTTGGAAGATTTTCATTCATCTATACCCAACACGTGAACTTTTTCTATGGAGCTTTACAAAGGATGGCGTTTACACCGTTTAGTTGGTTTATTGGGGTAGGAACTCAACATAAAATTTCGAATCTAGATGTTGGTGAATATGTTCTTAGATGTTGTAAGTTTGCTACTAAAGCCATTCATTTGGAAGAGGGGTATTAAGTGGAACAATGGCTCTATTGCCACCTTTTGGCAAAAGCCAATCATAACTGCCACTCTCCAATTTTTTTTTTTTTTCATTTTTTTTATGTCTAAAACTTTGTTAAAAGACCAAAAAAATGTAAGAGTTTAGCTTAATTACAAATATGCCATACCCATATTCGACCCAATTTAAATTCGGCCCACATAAACTAAACCCAAATTCTAACCCGACCCTAAACCCGACCCGCCCAACTCTAAAACCTAAATCCCTAATCGACTCTTCCCTCTTTCTCTCTTCCTCCATTATCGTGGTCCTATTCTTCATCGAAGAAGACAACGACGACTTCCTCCATAATCGCGGTCCTATTCTCGGCGATTCAGAAGGTATCTCTCAATCTTTCTCTTCTTCATATTTCCTATTCCTTTTTCACGTATTTAGGGTTCAATTTCTTCTCATCTTCTCATCTTTTTGAAGATTTCTTCTCATCTTCTTCGATTTCTTTGTTTGGTTTCGTGTGTTCAGTGATGGTTCTAATAAGAGATGCTAGTGGGATACGTGACACAAAAGTGAAATATAAGAGGAAGAGTAAGGGTAAGGGTAAGAGGACTAAGAACGATTTGGATAAGAAGAATGAAGAAGAGATAGTAGATGACAAAGTAGACGAAGTATATGCTTCAGGCGGTGGAGAGGAAAAGGTCGGAGATGATGGTACTGGAGAGGAAGGAGAGAGCGGTAAAGAAGAAGATGAAAACACGCCTAAGGTACAACTGGAACAACTAGGACCATTATTACATCTAAGATCAATGGTAAAGTTTTGTTTTTTGTTTATTTATTTTGCAGGATATATCTCAAGATGTTTCTGCTGAAAGAGATAATGTTGAAGAAGATGAAATGAGTAAGGTACATTTAATAACAACTATGACATTTGTGTATTGGGACAATTAGTACAACTAAGATCATGTATAGGTTTTTTAATGGTACAAGTGGTACAACTCTGGTCATGGTACAAGTGGTACTGGTACAATTGGTACAAGTATAAGTTCTGTCTATGGTACAAGTGGTACAACTATTACGAATTAATGTATTTTTTTTTGTATTTGCAGGATATTTCTACTGATGATAGCTCTGATGATGAGGAAGATTCTCACCCACTGCAGCCAGAGAAAATGTATTTTGAACCAAGTCAGTACACCAAATCTGTTAGAAAAGGAACAAGGTGTAATGTGCAACAGGCGGTGGAGTTTCTAGAACAGTTTCTGGCATAACTAAAATGGTTTAGAGAGCATGAGCAGTTTAAGCATGTGTTCCACATGCCAATACAGCGAAATCACCAAGTCCAAGGCATGTGGATGCTTATGTTACGCACAGCTTGCATCGAGGCAGAAAAAGAGTGCTGGTTTTTGGTGAATGGAAGGCTGATAAGATATTCTATCAGAGAGCATGCTCTTTTAACCGGATTCAATTGCAAAGAATATCCCGTGAACTGGGAGAAGTTTGGAGGTTTGGAATTTGCAAAAAGGGTGTTTAAGAAAAGTAAAGGAATAAAGATTGGAGAAGTTGAAAACATGCTTGAGAGCTTGAAGAACAACAAGACCTCTGGGGACAGGATTAAGTTGGCTGTCCTTTATTTCCTATGCAAGATATTGAAAGCAAAGAATAAGTATGAACCGACTGTTGACACATTCCTTTTGAGAATTGTCAATGACTTGAGTGTTTGTGAGAAGTTCCCATGGGGTGGTTATACGTTCCATGATTGCATTGATGGGATTAAGAGGCTGGTAAAGAACATGAATGGAGTTGTGAAAACAAAAGCTCAACCTGGATTTTCTGGATTCATTATCCCGCCTGAGGTAAAACTAATTTTATTTTGATCCAACTGGTACAATTGTTTAGTTTTTATAGGTGGATATCGAGTTAAAAACTAATTTTATTTTGACTCATTGTACAGATTCTGGTTTTCGAGTGTATTCGAGACCTTTGACAGAAATATCGTGAAGATGTAAGAGCAGATCCGGGTTGTCCAAGGATATACAAACGGAAGTTCGTTACAGTGACGGCAAAGGTCCTTCGTTGGATGATATAAACACTGTGCTCGGACAAACTAAGGTTAGTATTTATTAATGAACCTTGTATTATTTGTGTTTATCCCGAGTTTTAGTTTAAAATCAGGTGTGATAATTTCAGGTAATTACTAGCATCTTGGAACCTACCATGGATGAGCAGGACTTGTTGAGGCAAAATGTTGAGGAAGTTAATGACGATGACATGTGTTTAGATCCGATAGTTAGAAGCTGGAGAGATCGTCTACTGGTGCAAAGGAAGAAAATATTTTGGAAAGGTTGGCTGGAAAAGGATGTCAAAGCTCGAGCTGCAACTCTGAGCATGATCCCTGTGGATGTGGATAAGAAGGGGAACCCTGTTTAACATCTTACTCTTGAATCTGTACAGGAAGTTGTCTTGAAAGAAATGGAGAAAGGGTTTGGGAAACTCATGGGGGCGCTTGGTGAAATGAGTAACAAAGGGTTTGACAGGATTGGTGTTTTGGAAACAAATATGCATATTCTCCAGAAAAACGTGGCGGGTCAGAGAAGGGGTATTGATCCAGAATATGCATATTCTGCCACTCCCAACAGTGGATTTGTGTTGATCAATTGTATGATACCAATTGAGGATATGGCACCAACTGAGGATGTGGCACCAATTGAGGTTGAGGAAGCAGGCGGTAGTGATAAGAATGAAGAAGGCGGCAGTGATGAGAGTGAAGAAGCAGGCGGCAGTGATGAGGTGAGGAAGAAGGCGGCAGTGGTGAGAGTGAGGAAGAAGGCGGCAGTGGTGAGAGTGAAGAAGAAGGCGGTAGTGGTGAGAGTGAAGAAGAAGGCGGCAGTGATGAGAATGGAGAAGAAGGCGATGGTGAAAAGAGTAATGATGATGAAGATGGTGAAAAGATTGAGCAGGATAAAGGGACAAAGAGGAAGGACAGAGATGGTGTAGTAGAAACGAGAGCAAAGCGGGTGAAAAGAGCACCAAATAGATATACACCCGGGGATCAAAAAAAGAAGCAGAACTGATACTTTGGTATTATGGCATTATGGTATTTTGGTATTATGAAACATAGGATATTATGGTATTATGGTATTTTTGGTATTATGAAGCAGAACTGATACTTTTGTATTATTAGGTTATTATATTTTGGAACAACTGGGACATCTAAATGATTATATTTTAGAACAAGTAGAACATTTAAATGATTATATTTTAGAACAATTAGAACATTTAAATGATTATATTTTAGAACAACTAGAACATTTAAATGATTATATTTTAGAACAACTAGAATATTTAAACAAGGAAAAACTGACAAGAAATCGACAAGTGAAAAGGAAAAAATTAAATTGGAAAAAAATTAAAAAATTTAAATCATAATTAAAAAAAATTCAAAATTTTTAAATTAAAATTAAAAAAATTCAAAATTTTTAAATTTTTAGAAATTTTGAAAACTCCCGCCACTCTTTGTTGATTTTTTTTTAAAATGGATGTATATGTACTTTGTTGTCCAGTTGTACAATGGTCCACATAGCTGTACTTTGACCGTTTTTTAATTTTTATGGATGGACTCTATAAAGAATAAATGGTTTGTGGTTGGACTTCTGATATTCCTAATTTAATTAACCGTTAAGATGTTTCTACAATACAATATGTTCGAATTAATAGTATTCGTATCTTTCGCTTAGTAAATGTATGACAACTACATAAGAGTACTTATACAACACTAGTGTTTCCTGGAAAAACACTAGAAAATTCTCAAAAAGTTAAAAAATTCTTGTTCTATTCATTTTAAATTTTTCATTATGTGTTTTGAAACCTTTACATTGTTTAGAAGAATTCCAATGGTACCAATCGAGAAAAATTTGTATTAAATTGAACCAGTTGTACTAATTGAACCAACTGTACTAATTGAACCAATTGTACAAAACGAAACAAATTTGTACTAAATTGAACCAATTGTACAAACTACCAAGTTGAACCAATTGTACCAAACGAAACAAAGTTGTACTAAATTGAACCAATTGTACAAACTACCAAGTTGAACCAGTTGTACTAAAAAAGCTACTAATTCGAACAGTTGTTCTCAGTTGGACCAACCGACAAATACACAGACAACAGAGAAGTTAAGAAATTAGTAATCTTCTGCCTGCAACCACCTCTCCATGTTTATTCTAGGGTTGTACTTGTTCTTCTTCTTACGACGACGTTCTCCGCAGGATGGAAATCACGTCTCTTGATTTCTACCTCGTTTTGGTACAAAATTAGGAGGTAATACGCCCAATTCTTGAATTTCTGCAGGAACACTCCACTCAGACTCATGTGGAACTAAATATATTGTTTTCTCATATGCCAATGACCAAGTCTGAGTAAAATAATATTCTGAGCAGAGATCATAGATTTGGATACTTTCTTCTCTCTCAGTTTCGGGCTTCCGCATAAAGTACCTACATGCGGCTATTGCGTGGACACACAGATACTTGTCTATATTAAAACATCTACAAGAAAAAGTTCTCAATTTCAGGTTCACCAGATACTACTTTCCATTGACTCCTTCAACATATTCAAGCCGGAAGCTGTTTAGCTCTCTCAACTTCAAACCTTTTGCAATTGCACATCGTGAGTGCAATATGTTCTCAACATAAGGTACCACTCTCTTGAAGTTCGGTGCACTAGAAGATGTTTTCCTATGTTTGTTAAACCATTCATATATCTTCTCAACAATTGCATCAATCATAGGTAGTAGGGGGTAAGCCCTTGCTTTTCTGAACACATTGTTCATTGATTCCGCGGAATTGCTAGTGTCTATGTTGTACTTGTCTCCCTCAAAATAGCACCTTGTCTATCTTTCAAACTTTATACCATCTTCCAGATATTTAGCAGCAGCAGGCCACTTACTACTAAACTCATTATACTTTCTATTAAACCCATTCTCAGTATAAGCATGAGCAAAATCCCTGAATTTTTCTGCAGCTCTATCCTTGTCATTCGCTACCTTTCCTCTCACATTTTGAGATAAATTCCAGATGCAATGCCCATGCTTAGCACTCGGGTACACCATCTCCACTGCTTTGATGATACTTTGATGTCTGTTGCTTATAAAAACCAATTTACTACTATCCGGTATAACGATTTTCAGCTTTGTAAAGAACCAATTCCAACTAATATCTTTCTCACTATCAATCACACCAAACGCAATGGGGTAATGATGATGATTGTAAAGAACCAATTCCAACTAATAACTATCTCACTATTCGTTTTTTTCCTCTCAAAGCTGTAGAGTATGAGCAACCTATAGAAAGTTGTGTTTGTACAATATTAACAATGCTTTTTAGCTGGCGGAGTGTCCATTTGACCGGGAAAACTTTCCTGCAATAAATTTTCTACAATTCGTTGTATGCCTCTCTGTTTAGTACTGCTAGTGCTCTCAAGAGGCCGTGAGCATGTATGCATTTTTCTGTGTACTCTAATAGTCCACAATACTGAATCCTTATCTCTAGCTGCTCGTAAATACCATTTACAACCTTTAGAAGCTTGACGACACCGTAGCATAAGTCGTCGCTTATCCGACTTAATTGTATGATATCCAAAACAGTTCTTATTTGCAGCTCTAAGAACCACATCTTGCACTGCCTGCCTCGAAAAAATTTATTGCTTTATCTCAAGATCAGTACCATCTTCCCATTCTTCAACATTCTGAATTTCTTCTACACAAACTGGAAGCGCATCAACATCCAAATTATTATTCATAGGGCAAGCCACAATCTCCAAACCATCACGTGATTCCTTATCACAATCATCATTACCACCGTTTTTGTCAAAAAAGGTCTCCTTCATCTCATCAATAATCATCTCGTTCTGTTGTTCTTCAATAGTAACGATGCCAACATTGTCAACACTTTCCACACCATTCAATAACTCTACTTACAAAACAGGTCTCAGCCCCTCTTTATCCAATGACATCAAATAAATCAAAACTTCCTCGTCATCTACAATATAAGTCTCTCTCCGAGATTTAGATAGCTTGTAACTCAATTTGAGCTTCCCAGTGGTTTCAACTATTCCAATCTTCCTGCAAATCTTATCTACTAACACTGAATAAGTTATCTCCACCAAAGATGAAGTCTTAAACAATATAGCAATTAGAGCATTTGTTGAAATCCATTCATGATCTTCTGAATAACACCCTCTATAGTCAAATTTCACGTGTGTGTACATGTTCCTCAACACCTTCTGTATATAAGATAAAACAAAATTCATTCACGAATTACACAAAAAGTTTCAGTTGTACTTAAATGTACATGTTGTTTTGTCATCTCTAGTGTGGAGTTGTGCCTAAATGTACATGTTGTTCTGTCATCTCTAGTATGCTGTTGTACCTAAATGTACCATACAATTGTACCTATATGTACTAATTTCACCAAATCTGCAGAAAGGGTTTACGAAAATAGGTTGATTTGGGTATTCTCGTTTTGTTCCCATTTAACACGATTCAATACAACTATGAGATTATATCACAATGAACATACCTAATCGGAACCTAATCATCACTACGAACATGAATACCAACTAAATGTGAGCTAGCCAATCAAGCTATTTACATTTCAATATCTCAAAAACTGACCTATTTCTTTTCTTCTTTTCAGCGATGAAGGAGGAGAGGATTGAATAAGATACCAGTCAGCAATGTGCGAGATGGATGAAGCTTCAGGTGCAGGAATAGAGAAGAAGAAGAAAGCGGACTCGGACTGGTGAAATCGAAAAAATGCAGCTGTCGTCATCGATGAAGCTTCAGTGAGACAAAATTAAAACCTTCCAGATCAATTAGTGTGTTTGATTAAGGTGATAAAATTGTAACCCTCTCTTTCAATAAATGTGTTTCATTAAAGGTAAAATGGAAATAATAAAATATGAGTGGCAATTAGAGTAAAAGTGTGGCAAGCTGATTATAAATTCCACAAAAGTGGCAGTTAAGATTAGTTTCCGTATTAAGTCAGATGTTTTTAGGTGTTGTTTCTCAGTTAAATTTGTTATCTAATTGTCATAGTGTTATCCTGTTTTACATATTTTCATATAAGTTATTTCTTTCATTATCGGATAAAAGGTCATATTGATAAATATGCTCCTAGATATTGTAAGTTAGCCACTAATTCAATTTAGGGGAGGGAGTAATTAAGTAACAATGTCTTTCACGTGTTGTTTCCTAGTTAAATTCGTAATCTTTCTTTTTAGATTTTTAAAAATAGGTTTTCTTATATGATTTAACAATCTAAAATAGAAAGATTTTCAACGGATGCTACCATGATCAAATATCAATTACATTGTTGTTTCTTTGAAATTATCAGTAATATGTATAGATAAACAAACTAAATCACAAAATTAATGTTTATAAATAGTTTCATTAATTTTAGTATAAATATTTTTAAAACAATGCAACTACGTTACGTTTCCAACATATTTACAAATTGCGTAAGCTCTTTTTTTCTAATTCAATTTTTTTTAATGTCTCTCATAACTCTTCTTCATTTTCAAGTAGTTTTCCAAATTTTGGTTCACAAATCAAACCAGAACTACTTACCGATGAACATGCAAGAATATCTAGCTATAAACCTCATAACTATAACCTCAAAATCCATATCGTTTTCATACATTATAAACTCGAACACAAAATTTATAATTCTTCATTAAATTAGAAAAAATGTGATTATCACTTAATTATCCGGTTTAATAGATTTAGCTTTTGGTTTACTTAAACTTATGAGTAAACCGGTTTTACCAATTCTGTTTTTCTTCTGCTTAAGAGTCTGTAAATTGATTTCAATGAGAGTAAGAGAGAAAGTGTTCTTGAAAGGTTGTTGTAACCTTCTTCAAGAATCTTTGTAATACTTTTTGATTCATGAATAGATTTTGAGTTTTACTCATCTACAATCATACTTCTAACATGGTATCAGAGCGTTGATTATTCTCAACGTTCCTCGTTCTTCTTCTATTTCGCATGCAAAATCATCTTTCTTTCTTAATCCGAATCTGGAATTTCAGATTCCTTTTTCGGAGTTCTTTCTAGTCGATTCTACGGCTATTCCGCCGAAATTTCTTCAAAATTAGTGTTTCTTTGATTATTCCGTCGAAAATTCCTCTTGGTTTCATCTTCTACAAATATCAACTATGCTGAATCCGCGTAAAAGAAAGGTTTTGAAATCTTCTTCTTCCTCTCGGCGTGTCTTGAGAAGTGTTTCAGCTCACAGAGCTGAGTCGATTGAAGAAAATCAAGCTCAACATCTCAACATTCTGGTAGCTGAAAGCAATCCCATCAGCTCCAAGATTCCTTAACAAGAAGCTCTTCTTTTTGAAGGTATTCAATATTCTTCGTATTTTCTTAGCAGCAATGACAATCCGGAGATTTCTCTTGTCTCGAAGATTCTTGAAGGTACGAATTATAATACATGGAGCATAGTTCTGACTATATATCTTTAGACGCGAAGAACAAAATAGGATTTGTAGATGGATCTTTATCTAGACCTGAAGCTTCTCATCCACATTATCGCATTTGGTCTCGTTGTAATAGCATGGTAAAGTCTTGGATACTTAATTCCGGCAGCAAAGATATATACGGGAGCATATTGAGATTTCAAGACGCTTCAGATATTTGGAGAGACCTTTTGGTTAGATTTCAAGTCACCAATTTACCTAGAGCCTATCAGTTGTCACAACAAATTTGGTCATTTCAACAAGGCACTATGGATCTCTCTTCATACTACACTCGTCTAAAGACAATGTGGGATGATCTTGATGCAACTGACTATATCAAAACATGCAAGAATTGTGTTTATTGCAAGGCTACTACAGAGAAGAATGAGAATGCTCGGGTTATCAAGTTCCTTTCTGGTCTAAATAAATCTTATGGTGCAGTGAAGACTCAGATAATCATGAAGAAACATATGCCTGACTTGTCCAGTGTATATAACCTTCTTGATCAGGACTACAATCAGAGGAACATTCTTCCTGTCTTTCAGCCTTCTGCTTTCCAGGTGTCAGATGCTCAAGTCAACCAACCAGCTGTGAAAAACGCCAATGGTAACACCAAGTCACAGAGACCAGTTTGTACGCATTGTGGTTATAATGGTCACACAGTGGAAAAGTGTTATAAGATACATGGCTACCCACCAAACTTCAAACACAAGCAGAAATCAAATTCAGCTAAAGGAACAGTGGCTCAATTCACTCTGAATGAAACCAAGGATGAAGTTTCAACCATACAGAATAAGTTGAAAACACTGTCGAAGGATCAAATAGAGGGAGTCATTGCTTTCTTCAACTCCAAAATAAATGACTCAAATTCATCAGAAGTCACAGAACAGCGAACAAAGGGAGGCACCATCACTGCTCTGCCGGGTATGGCCTTTAGTTCTTCTACACCTCATTTTGTGGGAGTTTTAAAGGCCACAAGTAGCATCTTATCTTCTACTTCTTGGATTCTGGATAGTGGTGCTACTCACCACGTCTTTCATGAAAGAAACCTTTTTAGTAGAATTACTCTTTTAGAAAATAGATGTGTTGTCTTGCCCACATGAAATTCAATTTCCATTACAGGGATTGGCAGTGTCAAATTAAGCAACCATTTATTTCTTGATAATGTTTTGTTCATTCCGGATTTCAGGCTCAATTTGATAAGTGTTAGTCAACTAACCAAAGACTTGAAATGCAGGGTAATATTTGATGAAACCTCTTGTCTTATACAGGATCCTATCAGAGATCAGACGATTGGACAAGCTGATCAGATAGGGAACTTGTATCTGTTGGACAGAACATCAATTTCTACAAACCTATACACAAATTCTTTCTCTATCAATTCTTTTGTAGATTCTAAGATTTGGCATCAAAGACTAGGACACCCTTCTCTTTCTAGAACAGATTTAATATTTGATGTAGTTGGTTTGCAGAAAAATTAATAAAAACTCTTTTCACTGTAAAGTGTGTCATTTGTCTAAAAAAAAACGATTACCTTTCAGTTCAAATAACAATTTGTGTGATAAAGCTTTTGATATGCTTCACATAGATACATGGGGACCTTTCTCGGTTGAGACTGTATTTGGTTTTAGGTATTTCTTAACTATAGTGGATGATTATAGCAGGGTAACTTGGGTGTACTTAATGAAAACAAAAAGAGATGTTTTAAAAATCTTTACAAACTTTTTAACACTTGTACATACACAATATGTAGCACATGTAAAAGGGGTAAGGTCGGATAATGCCCCAGAACTGCGCTTTGATGACTTATTCAGGTCAAAGGGAATAAGAGCCTATCACTCATGCCCAGAAACTCCAGAACAAAACTCAGTGGTTGAGAGGAAACACCAACATATACTAAATGTTGCTCGGCCACTTTTGTTTCAGAGTAAGGTCAATATTGAATTATGGGGAGACTGTGTGCTTACTGCTGTCTTTCTCATCAACAGGTTACCAACACCTTTGCTCAAAGGGAAATCACCTCTGGAAATGCTGACTGGAAAACCTCCAAATTACAAAGACCTCAAAGTCTTTGGGTGTCTATGCTACAACTCGACTTCAAATAAGAATCGTCACAAATTTCTCCCAAGATCAAGAGCATGTGTCTTCTTGGGTTATCCTCTAGGATACAAGGGCTATAAACTCATGGATCTAGAAACAAACAATGTTTACATTTCTCGAAATGTTATTTTTCATGAAGAAATTTTCCCCTACAGAACTAATCTTGACTTAACTCATGATTCTTCTTCTTTCTTTGATGAATGTGTAGATGTTCAGGAAAACAAGGGAAAAACGGAAGATCCAAATGTTGCAGGAAGAAAAGAAACCTCAGAGAATGATCTACAACAGATAGAGGATGATGTTGTCATCCCTGCAATTGATTCTTCTCCTTCTTTGCTTCATATTGCATCAAAGAGATTATCCAAAATACCTAATCATCTAGCTGATTACTATAAACGCAACCAATACTAACAAATCTTTTCCTCTTGCAGCCTATTTGTCTTATGAAAAATTGTCAGAAGAATACAGAAAATACATATGTTCTGTTATGACATTTGGAGAACCTGCAACCTTCATGCAAGCAAAGAAATCAGATGAGTGGCTATAAGCGATGAATGAAGAACTCAAGGCTCTTGAAGATTCAGATACATGGACAATATGTGCTCTGCCTTCAAATAAACGAGCCATTGGTTGTCGATGGGTTTACAAGACAAATCTCAACAGTGATGGAAGTCTTGAACGATATAAAGCGAGATTAGTGGCCAAGGGGTACACACAACAAGAGGGGATTGATTTCATAGACACGTTTTCTCCAATGGCTAAGATGAGAACTGTTAAAACTCTCTTAGTAGTTGCAGCAGCAAAACAATGGAGCCTCACACAACTAGATGTATCAAACGCTTTTCTGAACGGAGACTAAAGTGAAGAAATATACATGCAATTGCCTCCAGGGTACACTCCTTCTACAAGTCAGAATTTTCCCAGCAATGCAGTCTGCAAGCTTAGGAAGTCCATATATGGCTTGAAGCAGGCGTCTAGGCAGTGGTTTTTAAAATTCAGTTAATCCCTACTCAGTCTCGGCTTCACTAAATCAAGTACGGATCATACTCTTTTCATCAAAAATAATGAAAGTCAATAAGTTGCAGTTTTAGTATGCATATATGACATCATTATAACAGCAAATGATGATAGTCTAGTGGAAAATTTAAAGACTGCTCTCCTAAAGTGTTTTAAAATCCGTGGTCTAGCACCCCTAAGATACTTCCTTGGATTAGAAATAGCTAGATCTAGTTTGGGAATCTCTATTTGTCAGAGGAAGTATATATATTCTAGAACTGTTAGCTGAGGCTGGTTTGCAGGCTTGTAAACCATCTAGCATCCCAATGGAGCCTAGTGTCATGTTGACTGCTAACAGTGAAAAGCCTCTTTTATCAGATGCTTCAATGTATAGAAGATTAGTGGGTCGACTAATGTACCTCACTATAACGCGTCCTGATATAACCTTTGCTGTGCATCGTTTATGTCAGTTTTCATCGAGTCCAAAGCAATCTCATCTTCAGGCTGCATACAAAGTTTTACGATATCTGAAAAACACCATCAGTCTTGGATTGTTTTTCTCTGCCACTAATGATTTGAATCTCAAGGCATATACAGATGCAGATTGGGGATCATGCAAAGATACAAGGCGGTCAACTTCAGGCTATTGCATGTTCTTAGGAGATTCACTCATATCATGGAAAAACAAGAAGCAAACCACAATATCATTGTCTTTTGCAGAGTCCGAATATAGAGCCATGGGGTTCGTTGTTAAAGAGGTTCAATGGCTGAAAAATATCCTTACAGAACTGCAAATACCTCAAGAGAAGCCTATTCCTTTCTTTTGTGACTCCACTGCAGCGATCCATATAGCAAACAATCCTGTGTTTCATGAGAACGAAGCATTTGGAGCTGGATTGTCATGTCGTTAGGGAAAAGGTCTCAAGTGGCCTCATCAAGACACTACATGTGAAATCGGATCAGCAATTGGCAGACATTCTCACAAAGCCTTTAGGACCAGGCAAGTTTCATAATTTCATTAGCAAGATGTCATTAAAATTGTTATGAATGTCATCTTGAGAGGGGATATTAGAATAATTAATTATCTGGTTCAATATATTTAGCTTTTGGTTTACTTAAACTAATGAGTAAACCAGTTTTATCGGTTCTGTTTTTCTTCTACTTAAGAGTCTGTAAATCGATTTCAATGAGAGTAAGAGAGAAAGTGTTCTTGAGAGGTTGTTGTAAGCTTCTTCAAGAATCTTTGTAATACTTTTTGATTCATGAATAGATTTTGAGTTTTACTCTTCTACAATCATACTTCCAACAATCACAAACATGATTAAAATTATATAGTATATAGACACTAAATAAAACATATATGTCACATTTACATAGTATTAAATTTGATATAGTGGAATATTAATAAATACACTTGTAATAGTATTTTATTTTCTCATACTACTTTCATCTTGTTAAGAATATCTAATTTTAGAAACTAAAACCATTTCGTTATATTTTTCAAAATTTAAAATTTGAATAATTATAATATTATTTTTTCACAAAACTATTTTTAATATCTTTTTGTCATCTTTACTTTATTAAAAGAGATCCCCATATTGGGCCTATTACAACAAAGGTTACAATTATAGTAATGGACCATACAGAGAAACACGTAGAAAAGATCTAGAGTTAATACCTCACCAGCCTCATGGTCATGTGTTAACGTCCTTGTTGATCTCGGCATGCATGGGGTTTCGATGGTACAAACATTCCGCCGGAGATGATAAATCCGGAACTGGAATGCTTCCCACAAGTAAGACCATCACTATTCCGATCTACTCCTCTAAATAGGAAAAATCACCACCGGAAAGAGCTTCATTTTCCAATCTTTTATCTTCTTCTCCGAAATACTCCACCACCTCAAGATCCAACTGAGTGGACCTGATATTTACTCACATATATGCTCTTTGATGAGCAAGTGAAAGCTTGTGAAGAATGATTCTCCTAGATGAGAATACATCATCGAGAACATCCAAAGTCAAGCAATCGCCGATCTTCATAGTGGGAGCAAAACAATTTTCCGGATTCTGACACTAAGATCGAAAAATTGAAGCCAAAAAAATAGTGATGTTTAAGCGCCGAAACCAAACCATAAGAAAACCGGCAACAACACCGATAAGTAACCGGAACAAACATCGGAGCTTGACTGGCTTTACCGGAACAGTTCTTTTCTGTCGGCAAGAAATTCCTTTTGTTCTCTTTGGAAGATCAACGTCTGAGAGGAGAGAGATGAGTCGGAATCTTCGTCGGAGAATATAGAAAACGAGAGAGAAAGTCAAACTATTTTCAATTTAGTTTTTTTTTTTTTAATTGTAAATTTTATTTTAATTATTTTAAAAGTATTTATAAATATAATCTTAAACTTTCTTGTTATTTATTATGTAATAAATGAGAATTAAACACAAGTTGATGATGTGACATCATTAAAAAAATCAACCGTTTACATTATATATATATATATATATATATATATATATAATTCATATTTTGGTAACAATTCATATTCCATTATGCCACTGAATATAAGATCTAGTGTTCTGGCGACTCATGACATATCAAGTTTTTCTTTTGTTATCTCGGTAACATGGCATGTTGGTTAACTCGATAACAAAACCCGGTAACATGGCATATTGGTAAGTGCTTGTTTGTTGGGTAATAGATTAGAAAAGCATGTAAATATGTAGCTAAGTTGTGTAATAACTAACAAGAAAAGGCTGAATTTTAGTATTAGAGAGGAGACTCACCTATGAAGAAAAAGGTTGAATTTTAGTTGTATAAATTTAGGATATTCCGATAAAAAATTACTAGTATATAAAAATAAGGTAATCGAAATTGTCAAATAATTATAAAAGACCAAACGATAACAAAACAAAATTGAGCAAAAATAGAATATTTTTATGAGAATTTCGTACATAAATAAAATCGTCTCACATTATATTTTTAGATGATTCACAAAATCTCTTGGTTCTTCAATGATTTTCAAGATTTTATTTTTCATGGAAATTATGAAAATCATTGAAGAACTAAGAGATTTAGAGATTTTGTGTTCAGAAAAAAGGAGAATAATGAAGATTTGAGTATAAGAGAATAGTGGCCAAGAATAGAGATAATGAGAGAATTGAGGCCCATAGGGCTTAACTTCTGTTAGGTGGCCACATACACCTTGTATATTTAGAGGATAGAAAGAAACCCTCCTTAACCTAATTCATTAGTAAGTTGTCCCAAAAGTAACAACACATGGTCTCTTTATCCTGACCATATTCATTTGAATTTAAACCATAGTTAGGCCTTCTAGTTAGCTTATTGCATACTTTAAATCTTCTAGAAGCATTACGTGAGACGATCCTATATATGCACAAAATTATCACTAGAAGTAATTTTATTTTTCATAACTTCGTCTTGTGATCTTTTGGTCTTTTATGGTGACTTGACAACCTTAGTGATCCTATTTTTGCACGGTGATAATTTTCACTAGAAGATCCTAAATTTGCACAATCGAGATCTACATGCTCTTGATAGTTTTGGCCTCCTCTCTAATAGGTATCATAAGATTAATAATAGATTAGTGTGTGAGGTAGGAGATTTTTGTATTATAAAGTTTTTTTATGATTACAATCCATGAGCATAACATGAAGTACAACTAGACTTGTTTGTAAGCTAAACACTTTGAGCTAGACATATAGATGTAAGCATATTGAGCTAGACATATTGAGTTGGACATATCGAGATAAACATATTGAACTAGGCATATTGGCCTAAACATATTCAACTAGGCATATAGAGCTAGACATATTGAGTTTGACATATTGGGCTAAGTATATTCGGCTGGGCATGATGAGGTAGGTATATTCAGTTAGGCATATTGAACTAGGAATATTCAACTAGGCATATTGAGGTAGACATATTCAACTAGACATACTGAATTAAGCACATTTGATAGACATAATAACTTAGGCATATTTGAGCTAGGCGTCAAGATGAAATTTATGTGAAGCATCAAGTTGACCTTATGTCAGGCGCCAACGTGTACTTTCTAAATAGTGCCGAGGTGGAATTTCTCTTAGGCGCCGATGTGTAATTTCTTTTAGGCGCCAATGTGAACTTTTTGTGAGGTATCAAGTTGACCTTCAGTCAAGTGCCAAGATGGGAATGTTGTGAGGCACCAAACTGACGTTTTGTCAGGCGCCAATGATAGGAGCCTTGGTGGTGAGGTCTCGGATATGAATTCAACGGCTCGACCTTGGTGAGTCCAAACCGATGAATACTAGTTTTTGGTGGAATTGTGTGAATGAGAACCACAAAGGAGGGTGATTATTCCTCTGATAATCTCGGATCCGTCAAGTTGGAATCCTCACAAGCTTGACTCGTCTCTCGTTCTTGAATCCTCAAAAAAAAGAGAAGGCGGCTAAGTATTCTAACAAAGAGAATTTCATCATTCAACTATTTTTACGTCTTTCAAGACTGAAAAATACAAAGTAAAGCTTGAGCTTATATAGACTCAATGTACAACGGTAATATGCTTAAAATAGGAAGAAAATATCACATAATTAAGTCTCCAACGGACAAGTGATGAGGACCGTCGATCTTAGAGCTGTTGGAGAAGATTTGGTGATCGACGGATATGGAAAGTCTTCAATGAGGAGGATTCGCCCATTCCTGTACGTTCTGGAGCATGTGAAGACTCTCCTGGATGATTTTGAATGTCTTAGAGTGTCTCCTGGTCGCCACACATAAGTCTGCAAGCTCTTAAGGGAAGTGGCTCCCGGACTTTCCATAAACAGATTTGGTTTGGCCCTTCTTCTTCTAAAGCGGGTATCTGGAGGATCCGTCGGGCTTTTCATGCGTTCTTGGTCATTTTGGATCACTAAAAGGACCAAGAATAATCTACAAGTGGTCCGGAGTGAAGGCCGCTCCTGAGCTGGGCTATGTTACTCGAAAGTTGATGTTGTCGCGCATAAGGCCTTAGTGCAGAAGGTCCAACTTGTAAAATTCATAACTTTCGGCTCCAAGCTTCGATTGGACTGATTGAACCTCGAGTAGTTAGATAATTGATTAAGGAATCTATAGTAATAAACTCCATGTTCTAATTCTCTTGGTAGCGTCTGGAGCCCCTTGATAAGTGAGCGTATGTCTTCCTGATCCTCTAGGGAAGTTTGTTGACGTGAACTCCTTGTTTGCTGCTCCGGTTCTTGAGTGCTGGGTGAGGCATTGAGTTTAAACAGCTGAAGCATGTCTAATAAGCTTGTCTCCCCTTTATCTTTGACATGTTTCCCAAGGGAAGGGTCGTCTCCTCTTTATCTTTGAGTATTTAGCCCGAAACTCGACAACCGAATCTAAGTCTTGTCCTGCATCCGATGGTCTTAGGATTCTACTCATCGAGGATCCTATTATTCTCACCTTCTTCAAAAGGTTTTGTCCTCAAAATTAATTTACCTGTACCCGAGAGAAAGGCAAGTTAGGTGATATTCAGGCCTTGAGAGTCTAGGATCTTACCTCTATTGTGACTTGTGGAGAGTACGCGGTGTTGGATCCGGTGGATTTTCCTTTAGGGGTATATGGGATAGCACGCATTCCACCTCCTCCTTTGACAGCTTAAGTGGAATTGAGTCTATAGCTCCATTGAGATTAACCAAAAGTTCCTTCCGGTTTTTTCATCCTTGGTGCGTATGTATTCTTCTTTAGTAATCACTTGTTGGTTGGCTATCTGGTGGTTTCTTCTTTGATTAGCAAAGTTGGTATGATGCTCTTTAACTCCTTCGTGGATCCTATACCTGTCTCAACAATCCTTCGACAAAGGCAAATGCATTATACTATAATTGGAAGGTATAAAATCTGAATTGTCTAGATTATTAGTTGGCTTATGTGAATCCGTTTTCAGTTCTAGTGTTAGGATTTTATTCTCTTGCCTAACTAGACATTACACAACAAAGTGACATTTCTTATGACAACCTATAACAAAACCACATCTTTCAAATTTGAAGGTTTAATTGACTTACCTTCCTCTACTATGACTTGTATTTTGTGTGATGGTGTTCTCTTATAGGAATTCTTGTGACAGCCTTGGGTGCTTCTTCTTGTGGTTTTTTGGTCCGCCATTCAGGTTACCGTGAAACTCAAGCCTGCTCTCGGCTACGAAAGTCTCCGTTTGGTCGTTTGTGTATCCTTGGTACATGCCTCCACGTTCTTGGTACCTAAAATAAGATAGACCGGTGGAAAAAGACATCAAAAGTACTAGGTACCTCAAGTGCTTCCAATGTGTTGGTCGCTGTCATTGTTGGCTGGGGGTGGGAAGGTCGATTTCTTCTGGATGTGCGGCTTGGTATGTCGGGTTGAGGCCTCATGGTTTTGGCCTCGATCAATGTGGGTGGCAGCTCCTTCTATACGGGTGTGTGGTTGATGTTGGCGGGCTACATGTACGTTGGTACATATGTCCGGCATCCCACGTTCGATGTGTTCTAGTCGTAAATCGAGCTTGGCCAGCTGGGCTTGAATGTGTATGACCATTCTCGTGACGTTGGCTACTACTTTTGGTGTCACCATAGAATCTTGGATAGTATGCTTTGTTTTACTCATGGATGTTGAAATTGGTGGGTGCTTCACGACGGGCTGTAAAGTCTTCTTTGAGTAATGTTTTGGAGGCAATTGGAGTGTGACATATTGCTTATGAAGAAACCCTTTGAGATTGCTCCAAGTGTACTTTGGTTCTCTATAATATGAACTCCACTTTTCTTCTTGTTTCCACAACGATTGTAGTTTTCCCGGTAAGACGCTTATAGCTAAAGACATCTTTTCCTTCTCAAGGACCTTATGTCTCCAAAAGTAATCCTCCATAGCTTTTTCCCACTGTAGATAATCTTCTTTTCCTGAAAAGGATGGAAGATTAGGACCACACATATTAAAGCTATTACTTACACTGATATGTTGTTTAGGACGTCTTGTGTGGTTGGTATAGCTTTGCCCTCTAGGTGCTAAAACATCATGATTGTAGGGCTTCACATCATGAATAAGAAGATTTTTGTAGTGACAAACTTTCACAGCATGTTTAGGTTCATCCTCATAACTGAATTCAGTTTCAGTTTCATTGCTCCATGATTCGATTTGATGCGTGTCGTTGGTGTAGTCTTGGTGATTGTCTGGTGGCTCAGGTTCAAGCGTGACACCATATGAATCCTCTTCATATTCCGAGTCATAGTTGTCATCAGTCCATAGGTCTTCGTAATCCTCATTGTTGCTGGTTGAAGATTGATCATTTGTAAGACTCCACTTTGATTCATAGGAGTAACTCTCCTCATTCTCTTTATAGTATGCCATTGAGAGTACTTGCACAAATCAAACAAAACAATTAAAGGATTAAAAGTCTTGACAATTAAACACAAAAATGACAAGCAAGAACAATGATTATGATTTTCTTTTCTTTTTCAAAACAATGAAATAATCAAAACAACAAAACAAAAACACAATTCGTTTTTGGTTTTCTTTTTAACAAATAAAATATCAAAAATCTTTTAAAAATCAACACGACAATTTTTATGGGTTTATGATTTTAAACTAACAAGAACAAAAGGAATTATATTTTTATGAGTTTTTATGGATTTTATAAAATTGAAACAAAACAGATGAAAACAACTTTTATGGATTTTTCGGTTTATAAGAAAGCAAAGACAAAACAAAATAGAAATGTAAAAGATAAAGTTGGATAAACAGAACCTGGGTAGGAGCTTTTGGGCTCTGATACCAGATGATAGGAGCCTCGGTGGTGAGGTCTCGGATATGAATTCAACGGCTCGACCTTGGTGAGTCCAAACCGATGAATACTAGTTTTTGGTGGAATTGTGTGAATGAGAACCACAAAGGAGGGTGATTATTCCTCTGATAATCTTGGATCCGTCAAGTTGGAATCCTCACAAGCTTGACTCGTCTCTCGTTCTTGAATCCTCAAAAAAAAGAGAAGGCGGCTAAGTATTCTAACAAAGAGAATTTCATCATTCAACTATTTTTACGTCTTTCAAGACTGAAAAATACAAAGTAAAGCTTGAGCTTATATAGACTCAATGTACAACGGTAATATGCTTAAAATAGGAAGAAAATATCACATAATTAAGTCTCCAACGGACAAGTGATGAGGACCGTCGATCTTAGAGCTGTTGGAGAAGATTTGGTGATCGACGGATATGGAAAGTCTTCAATGAGGAGGATTCGCCCATTCCTGTCCGTTCTGGAGCATGTGAAGACTCTCCTGGATGATTTTGAATGTCTTAGAGTGTCTCCTGGTCGCCACACATAAGTCTGCAAGCTCTTAAGGGAAGTGGCTCCCGGACTTTCCATAAACAGATTTGGTTTGGCCCTTCTTCTTCTAAAGCGGGTATCTGGAGGATCCGTCGGGCTTTTCATGCGTTCTTGGTCATTTTGGATCACTAAAAGGCCCAAGAATAATCTCCAAGTGGTCCGGGGTGAAGGCCGCTCCTGAGCTGGGTTATGTTGCTCGAAAGTTGACGTTGTCGCGCATAAGGCCTAAGTGCAGAAGGTCCAACTTGTAAAATTCATAACTTTCGGCTCCAACCTTCGATTAGGCTGATTGAACCTCGAGTAGTTAGATAATTGAGTCAAGAATCCATAGAAATAAACTTCATGTTCTAATTCTCTTGGTAGCGTCTGGAACCCCTTGATAAGTGAGCGTATGTCTTCATGATTCTCTGGGGAAGGTTGTTGACGTGAACTCCTTGTTTGCTGCTCCGGTTCTTGAGGCTGGGTGAGGCATTGAGTTTAGACAGCTGAAGCATGTCTAATAAACTTGTCTCCCCTTTGTCTTTGACATGTTTCCCAAGGAAGGTCGTCTCCCCTTTATCTTTGGAGTATTTAGTCCGAAACTCGACAACCGAGTCTAAGTCTTGTCCTGCATCCGATGGTCTTAGGATCTTACCATCGAGGATCCTATTAGCCAATGTGGAACTTTTTTCAGACGCTGAGATCAATTTTCTGTAAGACGCTGAGCAAGCCTCTTGTCAAGTGAAAAGATGGACATGGACCTTCAGTCAGGACGAAGAGGTGGATCTTTAGGTACAAAATTGGCCTCTTGTTATGCGACAAAGTGGACTTTCAATCAAGTGTTGAAATGAATTTTCTATCAGACTCCAAACTAGCCTCGTATCGAACAACGAGATGAATGTTCTGTACGGCACTAAAAAAGATGGAAGACTTCTTTTCATTTATCTGATTTTTCTCTAGCTTTTTTTTCTAAGCTTTTTTATTTTTTTTCTCAAAAAATTTTAGTATTTTTCTTATTCTCAAAAACACCTATATTTGTAGAACATTTAGTGGGTTTTATATTGTTAATTGTTTAATGTGAATTTATATTAGGCTAGTGATGGGTGATGCCTACCCATAGCCCCAACAAATATGTAGCTATTTGTTTTTCTTTTGTCACCAGATTAAATGTCTAATAGTTTTTTCGCTTTTTTTTGTTAATGAAATGTTCTCGACTGTTATGATATAGTATTATATATTTCACGTGGCAGTCATATACAAATATTTCGATACAGGTGCATGCAACAGCTGTGGGAACAAAGCAAGTGAAGTGTAAGTAAGTGAGCAAAGCACTTCATCCTCACCTTTTTTGACTCTTCAAATTTCCCAAAAAACAATCTTGTTCAATTAATAAAACAAAACCCTTATTTAATCTCTCAAACGGCGGTGGAAACAATCCATCTCTTTTTTAATCTTCTGTGGCAGCTGCGGCGGCTGAGTCGGTGAAGATGTCGGCGACGGTGTCGACGACAGCGTTTCCGGGCTTTAAATTCTCACCGACGGATATCGAACTTATTTCTTATTACTTGAAACGTAAGATGGATGGTTTGGAGAGATCCGTCGAGATTATACCTGAGGTTGATATTTACAACTTCGAGCCTTGGGATTTGCCTGGTTAGTTTCATTCTTTCTCTTCTTACAAAGTTATCTTCATGTTCATTATCTTAGGATTGTGATATTCTTGTCTAAAGAAGAATTAAAAAGTGTATAACTTAGTATTTTAGGATCAAAGAAACCTTGTATTCTTAATTAGCCTAGGTTGCTTAATTTTGCAAAAATAATATATACTAGGAATCTTGTGTCAAAAATTTGTACGATTTTACGGGAGATGTTCATGTGAATTTCATTGAGACTAGAGTCCTATGTGGAATTACATGTTTGATATATTCCGTTTTCTTTAGTTATGTGGTTAATTTTAATAAATTTTATGAAATCACTGTTGAGGATGCCAAACTTAAAAGAATTACGAATTTATTTTCAAATAAATCTAAATTGGTTTGATCAACGATAGTGGAGTACAATATCGAAAAAATTTAAAATGGAAAGTTCGTAGAAGTTTATAGTATTTTTCAACTAAATAATAACATAACATTAAAATGTTAGATACTGTTAGCTAAAGTTGACTTTTCTATGTCTAAATTGGGTTGGTCAACACGAGTTTGTGTACATTTGGCTCGATATTTAATCAGTTTTTTTTTAGCGTTCACTTTGGTGTAACAATTTTTATTTCTTGAAGGAAATTTTTTGGTAGTTCTAATATGAAATTAGTAATGGAAACACTTTTGTTTTATCAACATTTGCCTGATTTGCTCCTACTTGTAGTTATATCCCTTTTGTGGGTTGAACTCGCTACAAACCGCTGTTTCATTTGTAAGTATCCAAACATAAAAATATAATTTTTATTTGGATAAAACAAAGTTCAGGCCTATAACAATTGAGGTACCGTTGGGGTTGCTCAACGAAAGCTTCTTGTTCATCGTCTGAGAAATGTTAAATGTTTCTCTGTTTTTCTTTGTTTTAAACATGTTCTTCTAATTGTTTCTTGCAGACAAGTCCATCGTTAAATCGGACAGCGAATGGTTCTTCTTCTGTGCTCGTGGTAAGAAGTATCCTCACGGTTCACAGAACAGAAGAGCAACCAAAATGGGATATTGGAAAGCCACAGGGAAAGAACGTAATGTAAAGTCAAGTTCTGAGGTGATTGGAACTAAGAGAACGCTTGTATTCCATATTGGTCGTGCCCCAAAAGGGGGAAGAACAGAATGGATTATGCATGAGTATTGTATGATTGGAGTACCACTGGTACATTGTTCTCTGATTCTTGACTCGTTTTGCTTCGCCATTATAGTACATTGAAACATAACTTTATTGCAGACTACCATAGGGAAAATATATAGTATGTTTTTAGCAATTGCATAGAGGTATTGATATGATTTAATCTGAAATTAAAATTTTAGTTTTTCTGAGAGATGACCTAAAACTGATGGAGGAATTTTCTCGGTAATCTGTTGGATTTCAGTTGATTTCTTGGAGCCGGAGGGCCATTTCATCTGTAGGCTTTCGGTTCTCGATTTATGTTTATTGAAATTCTTGAGTATTGTATAGGATGCTCTGGTTGTTTGCCGGCTTAGGAGGAATACTGAATTTCAAGGAATTACAAAGAAGCCACCACAGACAAGTTCATCACCTGACAAGCATGTAAACTCGCAGAATGAGGCTAGTTCAGATATTACTTGTGGTTGGGAAAATATGGTTGATTTCTATTTATCAAGTGAATCAGGGCAAGAACTACTTAGTGAAATAGCAGAATCTTCACAATCTTCACAAAATCCACAGGTTAGTTCTCTGTTACTTAATTTCTTTATCTCATTTTTAGGTACTATCCAAATTATTGATGCGCGAGAAGAGATTCATAAACCAATTTCCATGAATTTTTCAATGGTTCAAGGGTGCTATTGAAGAAGATTTCTATGCTGATATCTTGAGAGATGAGATAGTAAAGCTAGATGATCCAGCGACCTCTGTTAATACACTCCTCAATGTCCCAAGGCTTCAATCAGAGTCCAAGAGCACAAGAGTACTTCCATTACCAGACATGGTAGACAAACAAATGCAATCACTATTACAGAAACTACCCTTACAGAATGACACTGGAGAAGAAAACAACATATCCATGTCGAATTGCTTTATCGGTATCTACTCGATTAAGTCTATAAACCGAGCTCGATGGGATGTTGTTATTTGGATGGTGGTTATGATAGCTGTTTTGGTCTTTTATCTAGTGTGAGGCCAAATAAGGACATCATCTAGGTATGTTGCTGTTTCGGTCTTAAATGATAGGAGATGTGATTTA
Source organism: Lepidium sativum (assembly GCA_023374145.1). Classification (NCBI taxonomy): domain Eukaryota; kingdom Viridiplantae; phylum Streptophyta; class Magnoliopsida; order Brassicales; family Brassicaceae; genus Lepidium; species Lepidium sativum. The sequence goes on along the minus strand of JAKUCM010000047.1, from coordinate 78,642 downwards.
CCTTTAAATTTGTAGTGTAGATTTACTATCTTTATAAATTCATTGTCAACAATGAATGGTTTCAGATTGAGAATATATGTGAAGCAATGTATCTTTCTTTATTTTCAATTCAATTTTCATTGGTTTGGTTTAATTATTCAAAGATGGCATTTTTTTACTCTATTGTTTCTCAACAACATAACTATAGAAATCGTCAAATCATTTTTGAGAGGGTACATAAACCAGACAACACTAACGTCACAGTCAGATCTTAAAGCCCAATATTCCATCAAATTACATACATGGAGTCTTGTCTGTAATTTGCTCAATGGACATTAACGTCTTAGCTCAATGTCCTCGAGTAGTATGATAGAGAATTAGGGGTCTGTTGTGACAATTTTAAGTTAATGGTAAATTTTAAATAAGTAATGTAATTAAGATTGTCTTTAGCAGAAAAGGTGAAATTGTAGTCATCTGAGATTTTTGCGCGTTCATCAAATTAAAAACCCCTCAGATTTTCGCATTTTCTCCCATCCATTAACACATTGGTTTTGGTGATTTCGATTTGCGTCGTTTGATCTTGAATCAATTTTCGAAAGATCTCGTTCAATTTCCAGCATTATCCAACCCTAACAGAAGATGAAGTCGGTCATGAAGTTTGGTTAAACTCGACCCTTTAGTTAAATACGATTTGTAAGTTGGAGATGATCTTAAATTCGAGTAGTTGGTTGTAATCAAAATTCAATTTTGATTCTTATAGATTTATGTGTTATCGTCTCCTAGTCTTAGCTAGTAGATCTTAATGTGATATCGAATGACTTTAGTTATTGCAGATAAAGTGGAAAACTTTAGGTAGAGAGAATTGATGAAGAGTGTTCTTTTTCCTGATTTGTAGTACTAGTAGTTTGTATTGATCTTGAAGCATTTATATTGCTCTGTGAATCCAATTACAATTGAGGAAAATGTATTTTTGTTGTTGGTAGGCTTTGTAAAATAGGGATTTAGGATTATGAATTAGCTAAGCCCCTTGGAGGATTTTGTTCCAGGTGTTTTAAATTATTGAAGGCAACGATGTCGAAGCCGATCCTGCTTGTTGCTGTACTAGTTATAACTTATAGTCACTTCTCAGTTTGAATGGAGACAACCACTTGTTGAATTAGATGCAGCCACCAGCTTATCTCAGAAACAGCAGCAAATTTCAGACAGGGAACAAGCTGTCAAAGAGAAGGTACTGATTCAAACTCTGCCGTGCATTTCTTTGTGTTCACTGTAGAAAACGAACATTTTAGCAATAATGCAGATTACCTGGAAAATAGTGTTGGGGTGATTACCTTAGGGCTTAGATGTTGTAAAAATCAGAAGAGCTGTGAATGTGTAGTAATTCTGGAGTCGTGATGATTAAGGTTCATCTTCATATATCCTTGCGTGGAATCTATTTTATATGTTTGCATCTGGTAAATCAGTTTTTAAATACTTGACTTTATGGTTATTGATTATCATGGGATCTGTTGTTTTAAAATTTGGAACTGATTACTTATGATGGGAGTTTCTGCAGTTCTATATGTTTTAGTGTATTTGATTTTTTGTGTCTGTTCTGTTTCTATTCTGCTGTTGTGTTTAATATTCTCCAGTAAAAACTGTGTTGAAACTGTTCTCTTGGATCGCTTAATGGCTTTTATCTAATCCATAAGATAATTGATAAAGTAGAAAAGTTGATGTTGTTACATTTGAGTTTCATAAGTTCGATTGGATATTCTTTGAGCAACACTAGGACACCAATAACCTCATGTTTCTGCTCCTGACCTCGATCTATTCTCTAGCGATCTTTCTCTTAGTAATCTGCACCTTTCGTTACTGAACCATCTTGCTATCTTTCACTTTTGTGGATCAGTAATGATTACCAACGCTAGGATCACACATTTCATTTGTATGACACTTGCATTAGTTGCAAATCCAAGAGTTTGGATGAGGTTTAGGTAGAACAATTATGTAACGTTTTGAACTCAACATGGTATGAGTACCCGGGCTTTAGGCCCTTCCCTTTATATAGATAACATATCCCTGGTGGGTTTTAGAGCAATGTTTACTTTATCTGCTTGTAGGATTGTACTCACTTAGGTATGTCAGTCATACTTAGTCATCTACAAAAAGCTGATATACCAAAGGATCCACAAGTCTCTGCTCTTTCTTTTTCGTGTTTCTGTCTCAGGCTCAGCTACCATATCTTGTAGTTCTCATGAGATTGTCAATTCTAAACGCCATACTCATCACCGTTCTTTACAGATCATCATATCGCAGGAGAGACATATCCAGAGGCTAAATGAACTTGTCAGGAGTCTTCAGTTGCAGTTGGTACAATGCAAGGGAGAGAATGAGACTCAAAATGCCACCAAAAGCTATTATCTAAACAAACAATTCATTAAGGTCGAAAGGAAACAGATCCTAGAAAGCTAAATTCTCCCTTACAGAAACTATTCTAGAAAACTGAAAGTTGTGAAAGAGATCTAACTCTGTAATCTTGTGTCTTAGTGTTTTATTGTATCTATGTTCGTGTTCAACGATACATCACACCTAGATATAAATAAAAAATATATGTATGCGAGGTTACTGTTTTGTTAACCTGATTCTCCGAAAATGCTTGTAATATCAGAAAATTAAAGATAAAAACACGGTAATATGTTTTCCAACTTGAAAATGGAAAATTTCCTCTTCCAAAATGGAAAAAGCAACTAATCATTTTCTCTTCGGAATTATATTTTAAATAATGATTAAAGTAACACTTTAAATCTTGTTGTCAAAGACTCAATTTACAAAGTTGAGACCCAAGACTCTCTCTCGCTTTACTCCGATTTTGTCTCTCTCTCGTGATGGGATTATGAACCCGCTTGCCCCTGAGAAGTTTGCGTCTGAGGAGTTTGTATCCGAGGAGTGTGCACCCCAGAAGCTTATATTCGAAGAGTTTGCGCCCAGTGAGCTTGTACCCGAGGAGTTTGCACATGAAGATGTTCTTAGAGATACTCGTCACTTGGAAATCTTCTCCGGACCAATGACCAAGTCGCGGACCAAATTGTTCAACAAAAGTATAAGTCTACTCCTTAGAAAAATTGAAAGCAACTTTGAGCCAAGCACTTGTCCAATTTCATTGGTTGTGGTTCAAGTGGCTTAAGGGTTGGCAAAGAGAGGTGTTGCAACATGTACTCTTTTCCTTCTTGGATTTTTTCCCTTTGGGTTTTATCCAATTACGGTTTTTAATGAGGCATGCACTCTCACTTTTACCTTTATCTTGTTTGTCAACATTGCTACTTTAATACCTTCTTTTCATTTAATCCCTTTTTACTTTATTTCACTCTTGTGGCGCGTGTGCTTGCTTTTCGCACATGTGCTTGCTTTTCGAATTTTTATTTATTTCTCTTAAAGTTGTGTATTGGAATGTGAAGGTGTATGTCCTTCACACTTCTTCTTCTATATAAGGATTTCGATCCTTCATAATAGCATCAAACTTTGTATCCAAACCCTCTCTTACAACTCGTTTGATCCTAGAAGTGTGTAATATCTTCTCAACTCTTTCTCTTCTTAGTGAGTCATATCTAAGCCAAAATCGAGCTTTGTAGTACAGGAGTCATCCATCACTCCTCGAAGTACACTTCAATCCATTATTAGTAAATCCATCTCTATCTCATCCATATAACCTCGTCATAATCCGCAACATCCACTTCATCATTCCGCTTACTCTTCGAACCCGTGGCGTTGTGCGTTCTCGGGAATCGGATCCTCCCTAGGATCATATTATCTCGCTTGACCCAAGAAATGATGTTGAAGAAAAAGAATTATAATATATGTCGTGAAGTATGGGATTGGAATGGAACCAAAGAGAGGATTTTGATCAAGGATTGTCTAAGAAATTATGGGTTTATTGCGATTGATACTGAGTTTCCAGATTGTTTGAGAGAAACATTGCAAAATGTTGTTGTGGTATGTCGATCTAGTCCCTTTGATAGATATTGGGCCTAAAGCTAATGGGCCTTAGATGGTCTCATTATGTTAATGGTCCATCAACCTTTGTTTCTGTAATTAGGCCCAAACCCAATACCATTGATGGTGATAGTCTTTGGCTGCAAGAAGAGTGGGGAACAGTCAAATGGTAACATATGTGAGATGCTGCAGATTCTGAAAAAGTTGCAAGAAGAACCTTTCATAAACGAAAAAGGAGTGTTAGCCGAAGATCAAAGAGAAAAAAGACAAAGACTTACATCTGAGTTGAGAAGCTTTGTATTTCTTTGAGTCTTCTTGTTCTTGTTTCAGTTTGATAAACACTCTGTGTTTGAGAGTCTCTTGTTTGTAACTGGGATCAATTATCTTGCTTGATAGTGGATGATCTGTGAGATATCGCTCACTGAGATGTACCATGGATTCACAACCCATGAGAACTCGTAAATGTTTGCTGTCTTGAATCTCTTAAATCTGCAAACAGCAAAGAAGAGATCATTAGTCAATTTAACAATAAGTGAAATACATCATAAGAGCAGCTCGGTTTACAACCACTGGTATCAGAGCGAGGTTCAAGGATCAAAAGGCATTTTCATTCTCAGATCTTGCACTGTTTTGTAAGGGAGAGAACACTGTTGGAAGGGTTAACTATGGAACCTACACATGGAAGGTTTGAAGTTAAGGAGTTTAATGGTGAAGGGGATTTCTCTCTTTGGAAGTTTAAAGTCTTAGCTCATCTGGAAATTTTAGGTTTTGATTCACCACTATTACCCATCTATCTGGAAGAAGAAGAAGACTATGAGCTAAAAGAAGAAATGAGAGGAAAAGATGTGAAAGGTGATAAAGATGTTAAAAAGGTAAAAAATACTAAGAAGACCTCAGAAGAGTTGTTTGCTAAGGCCAAAACAGATCCAAAGTTTAAGGAAAAAGACAAGAGAAGGTGAAGAAGGAACATACTGCATATTTGAATGGCCTTGGATGCAGAATATCAGGTTAAGACTCTTCCACACGATTCAATTTTAATCAAAATTTCTACAGTTTTAAAATGGATCTTGGAAATAGCTTGGATAAGAATCTAGACACTTTCAATAGACTAATATCAGATTTGTCTAGTGTACACGTCGACATTGGTGAGGAGGATAAAGCAGCTATACTAATGGATAGTCTTCCAAAAAATTTTGAGAACTTGGTTCATACATTAAAGTATAGTGTGGGGAAAGAAATCATTAATCAGAACGACATCATTACCTCTGCTAACTCAATATAGATGGAGTTGATTGAAAAGGGAGCTTACAAACTTCAATCAGAATCAAAGGGGTTGTTGACTCAGTTTCGAGGAATAAATGAGAAAAGAAATCAGTCTAAAGACAGAAGAAGTGGCAGCAAACAAAGATCAAAATCAAAGACAAAAGTAAAAGCATGTTGGACTTGCGGTATTGAATGTCATTTCAAGAGATTGTCCAAAGAAAAAATCAAGTGGAAGCATGAGCAAGACTGACACAGCTGAAGCAAGTATTAGCAAAGCTGAATTTCAAGAACCTGAAATGCTAGCAGCCTCGGTAAAAACCTTTGAAGATCAATGGATATTGGACTCTCGTTGTTCATATCATATGACTTGCAGAAGGGAACTGATATTTGATCTAGAAGAAATGGATGGAGGCAAAGTGCTAATGGGTAACGACAATTTTTGTGAGGTAAAAAGAATTGGAAAAGTACGTTTTCTGAATGATGATGGTTCAATGTTTATCTTATCACAAGTTAGATACACACCTACTTCAAGAAGGAATTTAATCTCACTAGGACAAACAGTAGACTTGGTTTCAGAATAAAGACTACAAGTTAAAGGTGATCAATAAAGAGAATGTAGGGATGACTGCTGACTATAAAAATACTTTGTATTTCTTGAATGGAGTAGCAAAAATTGTTAAGTGCAATGTGGCAACAATAGTTAAGAGCTCAAAAGATATGTAGCACAACAGACTTTGTCATATTAGTAACAAGAATATGCAAGTTCTGGTACAAAAGGGACTGATTCATACAGATTTGTTAAAGGAGTTCAAAGATTGTGAACCTTGTATACTAGGAAAGTCACACATGTTATCATTCAAGAGAGGATCACATATATCAAAGGAACCTTTAGAGTATGTGCACTCAAACCTTTGGGGTTCACTTAACGTAACACCAAGCCTTGCTAAGAGTCAGTACTACATGTCATTTGTGGATGATCATACAAAGAAAGTATGAGTTTATTTCCTAAAAACTAAGGATGAAGCTTATCAGAAATTTGTTGAGTGGAAAGTTCTTACGGAGAATCAAAGTGGTAGGAAGCTAAAGGGGTTAAGAACAGACAATAGATTGGAATATTGCAATAAAAGTTTTGATGATTACTGCAAGGTTCATGGTATTCTAAGACACAAAACGTGTCCCTATACTCCACAACAAAATGGAGTTGCTCAGAGACTCAACAGAACAATCCTTGAGAAAGTCAGAAGTTTCTTAAGTGAAACAGGCTTATCAGAGACTTATTGGGCATAAACTACATCAACAGTGTCTTTATATAATTAACATAACTCCATCAAAACCTATTGATTATAAGATTCCATAAGAGTTATAGTCAGGAAGAAAATTAGACTACTCACATATGAGGCGTTTTGGTTGTTTGGCTTACTTTTATGTTAACCAAGGAAAACTAAAGCCAAGAGCTAAAAAAATAATTTTCTTATGATACCCACAGGGTGTGAAAGGGTACAAAATTTGGTCTCTAGAACACAAGAAATGTGTGGTCAGCAGAGATGTCACTTTTAATGAATCTGTGTTTTACAAGGACTTTAATAAAACGAATGACAATCATTTGAAACAAGATCAGAACAAAGTTCAGAAGAGGGTTTCATTTATTCTACCTTATGAAGAAAAGAAACTAGATTTTTCCAGTAGTTCAAGTGAGAATACAGAGTAAGGTGGAGCTACTCAAGAGTTAGTTCAGATTGATTCAGATGAAGAACAAGATGAGTCAGAAGAAACATAAATAGTTAATGACTATATATCGGCTAGAGACAGAGAAAAGAGAAACATCTGAAAACCTAGCAGATTTATTGAATCAAATATTGCTATATATGCTCTTAATGCATCTCAGTTAATAGAAGAAGACGAACTGTAAACCTATCAAGAAGCTATAAGAAGCAAAAACAAAGTAAAATGGACAAGAAAATTTGAAGAGGAAATTGAGTCATTAAGTAAAAATCACAAATGGACACTAAACCGAGAACGGATGCACAAAGAACTATTGGATTCAAGTGAGTATTCAAGTTAAAGCAAGGAATTCCAGGGGTTGAAAACTCAAGGTTCAAAGCAAGATTGGTTGCTAAGGCTATAAACAACTTGAAGGTATATATTACCACGAAGTGTTCTCTCTAGTGGTTAAGCATATAACCATTAAATTAATGTTATCCTTAGTAGTTAATCTAGACATGGAGTTATAGCAAATAGATGTTAAAACAACTTTCTTACATGGCGGTCTAGATGAGAGGATCTATATGGAACAACCAGAAGGTTTTTCAGTGGGTGATGATGTTTGGTTATTGAGAAAGTCTCTGTATGTGTTGAAACAGTCGCCGAGACAATGGAATCTAAGGTTTGATCAGTACATAAGATCTAAAGGGTATTCTAAGAGTGAATTTGATAGCTGTGTGTATTTCAAGATCAACAGAGAGGATGACTACGTGTATCTACTATTGTATGTGGATGACATGCTGTTGGCATCTAAGAACATGGTTGAAATAACTAAGCTAAAGAATTTGTTGAGTCAAGAATTCGAAATGAAGGACCTAGGACCAGCCAAAGGGATCTTAGGTATGGATATCTCAAGGGACATAAAGAATGGGATCCTCACGAGGTGTTTAAATTGATAAGGTTCTCAAAAGTTTCAAGATGCAAGATTCAAAGAAAACACAGACACCCTTAGGGAATCATTTCAAATTATCAGCTACTATGGATGAACAAAAGGAAGAGGAACAGAAGAGGATGAGTGGTGTACCTTACTGTAGTGACGTTGGTAGCATAATGTATGCTATGGTGGGATCTCGCCCTGATTTGGCATACGTTGTGGGTCTCGCCCTAATCTTCAGGAGTCATGAGTTCACCTAACAAAGAGCACTAGAAAACGGTTAAATGGATACTAAGATACATGAACTACACAAAAGATTTATGTTTGACTTTCAAACGATCAAATAACTTCAAAGTTAAAGGTCATTGTGATAGTGATTTTGCAGATGACCTTGACAGAAAAAGATCTATAACTAGGTATGTGTTGCAAGTCGGAGAAAATACAATGAGCTGGAAACTATGCTTGCAAAGTGTAGTTGCGTTATCAACAACATAAGCTGAATATATGGCATTAGTAGACGCATGCAAAGAAGCTCAAAGGTAAAAATGAATTACCCCAGAACTTGGATTTCCTCAAGAGACTGTTGAGATTGGATGTGATTCACAAAGTGCGATATGTTTGGCAAAGAATAGTGTACCATGAATGGACAAAACACATGGGAACAAGAATGAGTTTTGTCAGAGATCTAGTTACAGAAGGAATTATAGCAGTTAAGAAAGTGAATACAATTGAAAATCCAGCAGATATTCTTACCAAGACAATACCGATTCAGAAATTTGATGAAGCGCCGAGATTTATGGGACTTCTTAGGAATTGAAGGTCAGCTCCAAAATAGGAGTTAGTTCTTCGGCGGTGTATACTTGGAGAAATCAGATTCCTTGATGGTTTGGTGAGAGAGGGGATCAATCTTTGATGGTTTAGTTGAAGATGAAAAGATGAGGATCTTTGGTGGTGTAATCAAAGACAGAGCGTGGCTCGTCGACTGTGAAGTTGGAAGGGTTGCCTATCAAATTCTATCAGAGACGAAGATTGAGGTGGAGATTTGTGGTATGTCGATCTATCCCCTTTGATAGATGTTGGGCCTGAAGTTAATGGGCTTCGGATGGTCTCACTATGTTAATGTCCATCAGCCTTTGTTTCTGCAATTGAGGCCCGAACCCAATACCATTGATGGTGATATTGGTAACATATGTGAGATGCTGCAGGTTCTGAAAAAGGAGTGTTAGCCGAAGATCAAAGAGAGAAAAGACAAATACTAACATCTGAGTTTGTTATTGTTTCGGTTTGATAAGCACTCTGTGTTTGAGAGTCTCTTGTTTGTAACTGGGATCAATTATCTTGCTTGATAGTAGATGATCTGTGAGCTATCGTTCACCAAGATGTACCATGGATTCACAACCCATGTGAACTGGTAAATGCTTTTTATCTTGAATCTCTCAAATTTGCAAACAACAAAGAAGAGATCATTAGTTAGTTTAACTATAAGTGAAATACATCAGAAGAGCAGCTCGGTTTACAACAGTTGCAGACGACGAACGCTATGCCGACATGATCTACACTGTCAGTCGGACAAAAGTGATTTAGTTAGGTCTTACTCTGTTTGACGCCGAAGGTAGAATCGGCGGTACTTGGGAAATCAATTTCTCTGATTTCATAGATATGGACGATGCGAGAAACGAGAAATCCATCGAATTCCTCAGACGCAACGGTTTGGATTTGGAGGAAAAAAGAGAACAAAGAAATGGAATTGATGATTTCTTCTCGGAACTGATTAGGATTTTGAAGCTACAGACGAACATTACATGGGTCACCTTTCATGGTTCGTACGACATGGCTTATTTACTTAGATGTCTCACAGTAGAGTATATACCAGTGTTATGTTTTGGCCCATCTTATTGGGTGCTTGGCTGCTGGGCCTGAAGGCACAAGGTCCATAGCAGAACTCATGATCCAGCAGAAGGCCCATAAGTGAATTAGGGCAACATCATTGTCCTAATGAATCTGTCACTCGATTAAATTAACAAGCAAGAAGAAGAGCAACATGGTTAAGAGATAGCATACAGAGAGATAGCTTACTTTGTAGTGATTTCTTCTTCCGTTGTTAATCCTAGAACATTACCAAGCTGTTTCTTGTGTGACAAGAAACCGAGAGTGAAACCTTGTAATAATCCTTCATTCATAGTGGACTTTGAGAGTTCAAAACTCTCACGAGACATACCGGGAACTCGTTCATCCTTTTGTCTTTTGCATTCACACTAGATCCCTAACTACGACAAAAAATACAACAATTGGTATCAGAGCTCCAGGAGCTGAGGGAATCTGAAAAAAATCAAAAGGGGTACGAAGGATGAGCAATACCAGATTAGAGGTGGATAGGTTTGACGGTACGGGTGATTTTTCACTCTGGAAAGTGAGAATGTTAGCTCACTTTGGGGTTTTAGGTCTGAAAACTATCCTTATGGATGAGAAGCTGCTGAGGGAACCAGCAGCTGCCGTTGGAAATGAATCTACAACTGTAGTAAGGGACTCACAGAGTAGCACAAGCCAGGTCTCAGTCGCAGTCCCAGCTCCAACTCCACTCTCTGAGATAGACCCTGTAAAGTTTGAAAAATCAGAAAGAGCCAAAGACTTGATTGTTTTAACCGTTGGAAATCAAGTACTAAGAAAGATCACAAACTGCGAGACAGCCGCTGATATGTGGTCTACTCTGAATCGACTTTACATGGAGACATCTCTACCGAATCGCAACTACTTGCAACTTAAGTTCTATACCTTTAAAATGATTGATTCAAAAGGTATCAATGAAAATGTTGATGATTTTCTGAAACTAGTTGCAGATCTGAACAACATAGGTGTTGAAGTGTCTAAAGAAGTACAAGCAATACTATTACTAAGTTCACTCTCGGACAGGTATGACCAGCTAAAGGAGACACTGAAATATCGCAGAAACACACTGGGATTAAATGAGGTAATTGGAGCTGCAAAGTCAAAAGAAAGAGAACTGTTAGAGAAGGGAAAACTGTCGAAATCACAAAATAAGGGTCTGATTGTGGAAAACAGGGGAAGGTCAGACAGAAACTCACAAAGAAACAATAAAAAATGGAGAGACAGATCTAAATGCAAGGCTCGATCAAAATCCAGATCAAGACAACACAGTAAAAACAAAGGGTGTTTCGTTTGTGGGAAAGAAGGACATTGGAAGAAAGACTGCCCCGAGAGAGCAGAAAGAAAATCCTCTGGTCTAGCAAACGTTGCAACGAAGTTAAGAAAAGAACCAGAACAACCTCTAGTGTTAATGGTCAGCATAAATGACACTATGCAAGGATGGGTAATGGACTCTGGATGCAGTTTCCACATAACCCCTGACAAAGAATCATTATTTGATTTTCAAGAGGTTGACGGTGGTATGGTGTTGATGGGAAACTTAACTCACAGTGAGGTAAAAGGAATGGGGAAAATAAGAATCGTGAACCCAGACAACTCAGTCGTAATCCTTACAGAAGTTCGGTACATCCCATCAATGGGAAAAAACCTTATTTTTTATGGACAATTGCAACGACATGGCTGTAAGTATGAAGGAAAAGACTTCATGGTGCATTTCTACAAGGATGGTAGAAAGGTGATTTCAAGAAAATACTATGAATGTTTGTACTATCTCCAAGGAATAGTGGTGAAAGGTGAAGCAGCCATGGCAAACATGACTGTGAACAGAACGGAAATATGGAACTCTAGACTGGGACACGCTAGTTCAAAGAATATGCAGATTCTGGTAAAGGAAGAATATCTACCTAAGAAGGAAGTGGGTGAACTGAAATTCTGTGAGAGCTATATCTCAGGAAAATCTCACAAGCAGAGCTTCCCAACCGCAGCACACACTTCTAAAGATGTGTTAGAGTACATACATTCCGACTTATGGGGATCACCTACAACTCCAGAAAGTCTAGGAGGATGCAAATACTTCGTAAGTTTCATTGATGATTTCTCTAAAAGGGTCTGGGTGTTTTTCTTAAAAACCAAGGATGAAGTTTTCCAGAGCTTTAAGGAATGGAAATTAAGCGTTGAAAACCTATCCGGGGAAAAGATTAAATGTCTTAGGACAAATAATGGCCTGGATTTCTGCAACTCTCAGTTCGTCTCATTATGCAAGGAGGCTGGAATCCGAAGGCACATGACGTGTACCTATACACCGCAGCAAAACGGTGTATCGGAGAGAATGAATCGGACTATTATGGACAAAGTTCGCAGCATGCTAGCTGAAACATGTTTGAGTCAAGCATTCTGGGCTGAGGCAACGTCTACGGCAGTATACCTAATAAACAGAACTCCTAACTCGACAATAGACTTCAGATTACCAGAAGAAGTATGGAGTGGTTCCAAGCCAGACCTAAGCCATCTTAGAAGATTTGGATGCTCAGCATATGTACATGTGACACAACATAAAACAGAGCCTAGAGCAATTAAAGGAGTGTTTCTAGGGTATCCTTTTGGAGTAAAAGGGTACAGAATATGGATAACCGAAGAAAGAAAGTGCATCACAAGTAGAAATGTTGTGTTCCATGAAGAAGAATTGTTCAAGGACTCTCTACAGAGCCTAAGAAGAGAGTCAGAGCAAACAAATGAAACATACCCGAAAGGTGAGAGAAAGATTGGAAAAAGAGTATCTTTCAGCAATGAGTTGATCAGGGGGCCATCGAGTGACTACTCCGATTCAGATGAGACTCTGTCTGAAAACGGAGAAGACATATATGCTGGAAACTCTAGAAATCCAGAGGAAAGAGAAAACATGAATACCTCATATGGGGATAACGAGATGAGTGAGCCCGAGAGTGAACCATTACTGGAAGAATACCTACTGGCCAGAGATAGGAAAAGAAGGAGAAATGTAAGACCACCATCAAGATTTGAGGATGGTGACTACGTGGCATATGCACTATCTGCTGCGGAAGACATTGAGATTGATGAACCAAAATCCTACGAAGAGGCCATGAGAAGTAAGAAAAAGGGATACTGGGAAATTGCTTCTAAGGAAGAAATGGATTCTCACAGAAGGAGTCATACGTGGGACCTGATTCAAAAACCTAATAAAGCTAAGGTGTTGGGCTGTAAATGGGGGTATTCAAGTTGAAATCAGGAATCCCTGGGGTTGAGAATGAGAGGTATAAGCCCAGACTCGTACCAAAGGGTTTTCTGCAACAGGAAGGTGTATACTTTAATGAGGTTTTCTCCCCAGTGGTCAAGCACGTGTCAATTAGATTGATGTTGTCAATTGTTGTGAACTTGGATTTTGAGCTGGAACAGATGGATGTTAAGACAACTTTCCTACATGGAAAGTTAGAAGAAAGAATTCTAATGACTCAACTGGAAGGATTCATACAGAGAGGAGATGAGGATAAGGTGTGCTTACTGAGAAGATCTCTATATGGACTAAAGCAGTCTCCTAGGTGCTGAAATCAAAGGTTCACTAAGTTTATGAATGAACAAGGATTTGAAAGAAGCTGTAGGGACCCATGTGTTTATATACTAAATGCCCAAACAGACCAAGCTATCTATCTACTCCTCTACGTAGATGACATGCTAATCGCCTCAGGAAACAGAAGGATCATTCAAGAATTGAAGGGAAAGCTGAGCGGTGAGTTTGAAATGAAAGACTTGGGAAAAGCTTCAAGGATTTGAGGAATGGACATCATAAGGAACAGAGTAAAAGGTATCCTAAAGTTGTCTCAGGAATCCTATGTGAAGAAAATTCTAAGAACATTTGGAATGGAAGAGGCCAGGTCAGTCATCACTCCTACCGCAGCACATTTCAAGTTGAAAAGTTTGACAGAAGAAGAAAGGAAAGCAGAAGAGAAAAATATGAGAAGGATCCCGTATGCAAGTGCAGTAGGGAGTATAATGTACGCCATGATAGGCTCCAGGCCAGATTTGGGTTTTGCAGTTGGACTAATCAGTAGATTTATGACAAACCCGGGTCAAGAACATTGGGCAGCTGTGAAATGGGTACTAAGATACCTAAAGGGAACAACCTCACAATGTATAGTTTTTCACAAGCAATCAGTTTTCGAAATTGAAGGTCTTTCAGATTCAGATTACGCCACTGACATTGACAGAAGGAGGTCAGTGACAGGGTTCATGTTCAAGGTTTGGGGAAACACGATCTCATGGAAATTTGGTTAAGGAAGGAATTTGGTTAAGAAGCTTATGCAGTGAATTGGGGTTTAATCTAAACACATGCAAGGTTCATTGCGATTCACAGAGTGCATTAGCTATAGCTAAAAATTCAGTTCATCACGAAAGGACTAAGCATATAGCTACCAAATTCCATTTTATCAGAGACAAAGTTACAAACAGAGAAGTTACACTAAGCAAGATTCACACAACAGTTAACGCAACAAATTTCTTAACTAAGACCGTACCTGAAGTTTCAACTTTGTTGCAGTCTTCTGAATCTCCGATAAGGTGGACATGGCCACAGGTAACTCTGAGGGTACCTCGCACAAGACACAAAACAACAACAGTCAGGAACTGTTCTTGTGAAAGAGGTCTATTCTCAAGATAAGTATACTCTCAACCATATTTAAAAAAAAAAAAAAAAAAAAAAAAAAACGGGGAGGAGGGATGATTGGAGTTACCTGTGAGAAGAGAGACCGGAAAGACAGAGGAATCAGTCTCAGGTGGAGTTCCTGAAAATAAAACGAGAGGTGTTACTATGACTAGATCTGAGCATTCGCAGATCTTGAAAAAGAAGGGGAAGGCGAAGAAGAGGGTTTGGTAGTAGGTGTGGGAGTTAAATGGTCTAAGGAGTAGTTGTGGGAGTTAATGGCCTTCTGCAGTACATCAAGAGAAAAAAATGAAGGGACATAAATCTCAAAGAAGATTATGAGAACTTACCGATGATCTGGGATCAAACTGCATGTAAGATGCAGTAGATCGATCTCACACAAGAAAATTGGAAGAAGCACATGCAAGACAAGAGAATAAGAGTCAGTCTCATAAAGAAAAAAAGGGAAATCGATTATGTCTTTCTCTCTACCGATTAAACCAAGAAGAGAAGTCAGATCGAAGGTACCTGGAGATGAATATGGAGCGAAATCTCCGTTCTGCGGTGGCCGGAGCCACATGCAAGAAGCGTTCGAAGTTAGTCCCAGAAGTTGAATCGACTCTATGTCTTTCTACCGTTAAAAACTAAAGAGAGAAGACCGATAGAGGTTACCTGGAGACTGAAGATAGACTAGGAGCAAGTCTCCGATCAGCGGTGACTGAAGAAAACACCGACGATCAAGTCAAGAGTCGAGAGAGTTTTTCAGTGATGAAAGAGAAAGAAGAGATGAGAACTGAAGCGTTTCATCTTCCGCAAAGCGTAACACCATTTTCACACGAACCGGGCTGAAGTTGGGCTTATGTAATGGGCCGTACAGATGAAGGCCAAAAGGTGGAGTTTTGTTATGTTTTGGCCCATCTTATTGGGTGCTTGGCTGCTGGGCCTGAAGGCACAAGGTCTATAGCAGAACTCATGATCCAGCAGAAGGCCCATAAGTGAATTAGGGCAACATCCTTGTCCTAATGAATCTGTCACTCGGTTAAATTAACAAGAAAGAAGAAGAGCAACATGGTTAAGAGATAGCATACAGAGAGATAGCTTACTTTGTAGTGATTTCTTCTTCCGTTGTTAATCCTAGAACATTACCAAGTTGTTTCTTGTGTGACAAGAAACCGAGAGTGAAACCTTGTAATAATCCTTCATTCATAGTGGACTTTGAGAGTTCGGAACTCTCACGACACGTACCGGTTGGAATACCGGGAACTCGTTAAATTCTTTTGTCTTTTGCATTCACACTAGATCCCTAACTACGACAAAAAACAAAACAACCAGTGACTTCACAGAGATTTTCTGAAGCTGTGGCGAGAATTTTTGGGTCGATACGAAAGACTAGGTAACCGGCTCGGTTTAGAGAAATTAGGACAACTCTTGGGAATTAAGCGTGTCGGAACTGCGGATGATGCTGGGTCAGATAGTGAACTAACGGCTCGGGTGTACATTAAGATGACTCAAGTTTATGACAACATCCGAAAATGGGAAGGCTTTGTGTATGGACTTGGCTACAGGATTGTCTCAGATCGTTTAAATGAAGAGTTACAGAAGCAAGCTTTGTTGATGACAAGTTCTTACAGACCACCGTTTATGCTTCAACATCCGATCTTTGTTCCCGCTCTCCATCTATTTGGTGGCTTCTTCATTATGCCCACAGTATCAATGTCCTAAAATCTGAAGGCTAATCACTTCGTATTTAGCTCTATTACTTGTGTCTAACTGTCTTTAACTGTTAATTAACTAAGTCTTGAATATAGTTTATGTTTCTTTTATTTGCGTGCCTGTTTTTTAACTACTACTAAGAAAGTTGATGCAAACATTTCAAACTGCTATCAGAATTTGGTGACACATATAACAACTTGAGGCTCAAGTAAAGCCAACATTTCATAGGTATAATGGTCAATTTTTCTCAATGTAATCTTCAGGGAAATAAATTTCCAATTTTATGTTTTATTTTTATTTTTATTTTGTCAACTAGCCTACTGAGTTTTAAATCTCCTCCTCCTACTATTGAATTCGATCCCTGATATCTTGAAGATTTGTAAAGTGATTACACCACTACACCAATGGTCAATTTTATGTTTATTTAGTTATCCAAAAAGTAACAGAGTTAATTAATTAAATTGAATGATAAAACATAAAATAAAAACTCGTTTAATAAACCTCAAGGCCATATAAAACCCCGGCGTGTTTATCCGGGCCATCTTGAATAAAATATAAATCTCGCATTTTCTGAAACGCGTGCCACGTAAGCAAACTATCTGAACCGGCTTGATGACATTTCCCAACCGCCCGGTTAAGATCAAGCGATCGTGCAACCCGGTCTAACCCACCATACAGTCTCGTCTCACAAAACTTCATCATGTGCTTCACATCATAAACACGCTCACCAAAAAAAGCTCTCATCACGCGCTGAAATTCTCTTAACGCGCTTGGAAGTTCGCGGCGCGTGAGAATCTTTATCAAGTAACCGAAATCGTACGCGCTATGAAACGTCACCCAGCTCACTTCTTCGTTACAAACGAGTCCCGATGACATCATCAGCTCCGCGAATCTCTCTGAATTAACTCCGTCGCGACGATTACGTTCGAAATCGATCCCTTGACGACGAAGAAGCTCGACTGAATCAGGAGCGTGTGCGTCACGCGTTACATCGAAGTCACGGAAATTGAATTCCCAAATGAAGCGTTGTCGATGGTCACCACCGAGATTCGGGAGGTTTCCGTCGGCGTCGGAGAGAGTTAGACCGATTTGGATTAAGCTGAGAGCATCGACGTTTGCTTTGAGAAGACTGTAGAGATCGGCGGGGTTTGCACGGCGGACATCGGATTTGAAAATCACTCCAGGAAACTCTGTATCCATCGAGATGAATGGATAATCGTCGATGATTTCACTGATTAACTCAAATTCTGATTCTAAATTCTCCGCCCAGACTTCGCGAGTCATGACGGTGACTCCGCTTGGTTTTTGTCTCGGATCTGTGTTCAAATTCATGATTGCAATTCAAATCGAAGCTAATGAGTATTGGTTTTTGATTTTTCCTGATTTGAGTTTAAAGAGTCAAAATGTGTGTGTCAATATATATGAGTCTGTGTGTAAAGAGTGAGGAGTTGCGAGGAAGAAGACGTGAAGAGAGAAACGCGTCAAGTTGAGTCAGTAACGTAATTCTGGAACATGACTCGGTCCAACTTGGCTTTCCTTTTACTGGCTTTAATTCTTTAATTATTTGTTTATTTATTGATTACTCATTTTTAGTGATGTCACAATAGGTTATATACACTGAAATTTTGTTGCAGAAAACTCTGACACTAGTCACATTTTTTGTCACACAATTATTCAAAAAGTGTTCTTATACATATTATATTCACTGAAATGATCCAAAACTAATTTATATAAGACCATTTTCATCCTTAAATTTTTTATTTTGAGGTTTTTAATCATAAAAGAATTAATATTTTAATATAATATATATTTTTAATTAAATTTTAACTATAAAAAATAAGCAATAATAAAAAACCATATATTTAAGAGATTTATTTTATAGTCTTTTAAATCTCTTATTTAAAAGATTTATCTCTTTGTTTCATTTACATTTTCATTACTTTTATTTTTTTATTTTTTTTTAAAATTTCTAAGAATGCCATTAAAAATGGTCTAAGTTATATACACTAAATTATATCTAAGTGTGTATTGTTCGAGAACTATAATGATATAAAGCATAAAGGAAACCGAAAACCAAAATTTCTTTACAGAACAAAATCTAAATAAGGAAACAAAAGTTCAAAAATTAAGTTTTTACAACTAACCTGAAAAAATCTAGCTAGAACCAATACACATAATCCAAATAATTGAAATTTTGAATCCGAAACCTGAAAAAACTGACAAACAAATGCAAAGCAGGAGTAGATGAAAAATTCTCTTATAGCAAATGAATCTTCCTATAGGAAATGAATGCACGCCAAGAATAAAAGATCAGAAAACTATACCGATGAAAATAAATACCACAAATTTCCTAATAATGGCGAAATTGTAACTAAACTGAAATACTACCGAGACAATGACGCTTTAATAAAACCCTTGACAAGAGAAAACCACAAACAAGGAGCGAACCGAACCTCTGCACAGAAAAAACTACACCCAACAAGGCAAAGAACCCATTCAAACCAAAGAGGAAGACTAAACGAACATGGAAGCAATAAAGGACTAAGGCAAATAGCAAAACATAAATGAAGTAGGAGAGCATCAAAGACAAGACCAAAGTCACACAGGCTTCGCCAAACCCTCTCCATAGCCGTACACCACTGCTGGAAAGTAGAAGTGACATCCCAAAAAATTAGATCTACAACAGTCATTGACTACGGCGAGACGCTCTCATGCAACGAAGATTGCTTCACTCCGCAACACCACATCGCTGACGGTCATACCAGAAGAGTGACTGGTGCCGATGCTAGCTGAGCCACCGACTACTGGTCACCGACCACATATCTGAAATCAAACGGCTAGGGAGAATCTTCGTTTCTCGTCGAACAGAGAAAATCTCTCTTTCTAGACTAACATTTTCTGTTTACAATTTATAGCTAAATAAGTTTAATTTTGATGAAGTATAACTCATTTAGGTAATGCCAATTTAATAATAGTTGTTGAATTATTATATTAATGATTTATATTTTATTTTTTGATGAAATGTAAAATTCATTGATTTTAAAAAAGTATATATAAAGTTTTATGTATATGAGGCCAAAAACTCAAAAGAGACTATAAATAGAATAAAGAATTAGTGAGATAATCTAGTCTCAAATTAATGCCTCACTAAACTTCCATGCATGTGAGGAGCCTTGTATGTACGAGAGGAGATGAAATTCAGGTCTTAATTGCCACTTTTGTGAAATTTATAATCAACATTGCCACAATTCAATCTAATTGCCATTCAAATTTTGGTATTTCTATTTTACCTTTAATGAAAGACACTTATTGAAAGAGAAGGTTTTAATTTTGTCACCTTAATCAAACATACTAATTGATATGGAAGGTTATAATTTTGTCTCACTCACTAAAAGAGTTTCGACGAGAGCTGGATTTCACGAGAGCTTCCTTCTTCTTCTCTGTTCCTGCACCGGAAGCTTCATCCATCTCGCACATTGCTGATTGGTATCTTATCCAATCCTCTCCTCCTTCCTCGCTGAAAAGAAGAAAAGAAGTTGGTCAGTTTTTGAGTTATTGATTTTGATATTGAAATGTAAATAGCTTGATTGACTAGCACATTTAGTTGGTATTCATGTTCGTAGTGATGATTAGGTATGTTCTTTGTTATATAATATCATAGTTGTCTTAAATCGTGTTAAATGGGAACAAAACGAGAATACCCAAATCAACCTGTTTTCGTAAACCCTTTCTGCATATTTTGTCCAATTAGTACATATATGTACAACTGTATGGTACATTTAGGTACAACGACACACTAGAGATGACATAACAACATGTACATTTAGGTACAACTCCACACTAGAGATGATTGAACAACAAGTACAGTTAGGTACAACTGAAACTTTTTGTGTAATTCGTGAATGAATTTTGTTTTATCTTATATACAGAAGACATTGAGGAACATGTACACACACGCACAATTTGACTATGGAGGGTGCTATTCAGAAGATCATGAATGGATTTCAACAAATGCTCTAAATGCTATATTGTTTAAGACTTCATCTTTGGTGGAGATAACTTATTCGGTGTTAGTATATAAGATTTTCAGGAAGATTGGAATAGTTGAAACCACTGGCAAGCTTAAATTGAGTTATAGTCTATCTAAACCTTGGAGAGAGACTTATATTGTAGATGACGAGGAAGTTTTGATTTATTTGATGTCATTAAATAAAGAGGGGCTGAGATCTGTTTTTCAAGTAGAGTTATTGAATGAGACCTACTTTGCAAATAGACCTGTTTTACAGTCTATCCAAATCTATGATCTCTGCTCATAATATTATTTTACTCAGACTTGGTCATTGGCATATGAGAAAACAATATATTTAGTTCCACATGAGTCTGAGTGGAGTGTTCCTGCAGAAATTCAAGAATTGTGCGTATTACCTCCTAATTTCGTACCAAAACGAGGAAGAAATCAAGAGACGCGATTTCCATCCCGCGGAGAACGTCGCCGTAAGAAGAAGAACAAGTACAACCCTATAATAAACTTGGAGAGGTGGTTGCAGCCAGAAGATTCTTAATTTTTGAACTTGTTTGTTGCCTGTGTATTTGTCAGTTGGTTCAACTGAGAACAACTGTGCGAATTAGTAGCTTTTTTAGTACAACTGGTTCAACTTGGTCGATTGGTACAATTGGTTTAATTTAGTACAACTTTGTTTAGTTTGGTACAATTGGTTCAATTTAGTACAAATTTGTCTCGATTGGTACAATTGGAATTTTCTAAGCAATGTAAAGATTTCAAAACACATAATGAAAAATTAAAAATGAATATAACAAGAATTTTTAAAATTTTGGGAATTTTTTTGTGTGTTTACCACAAAACACTAGTGTTGTATAAGGAGTCTTAATTAGTTGTCATGCATTTACTAAGCGAAAGATACAAATACTATTAATTCGAACATATTGTATTGTCGAAACGTCTTAACTGTTAATTAAATTAGGAAGATCAGAAGTTCAACATCAAACCATTTATTCTTTATGGGGTCCAACCACAGAAATTTAAAAACTGTCAAAGTACAACTATGTGGACCAGTGTACAACTGGACAACAAGGTTCGACTACATCCATTTTAAAAAAAAAATTTGAACAAAGAGTGGTGGAAGTTTTCAAAATTTCTAAAAATTTAAAAATTTGGAATTTTTATTTTTATTTTAATATTAATTATATTTTTTTTTCCATTTTCTTCATTTTTTCCTTTTCACTTGTCGATTTCTTGTCTAAAATACAACAATTTAGATGTTCTAGTTGTTCTAAATTACAACAATTTAGATGTTCTAGTTGTTCCAAAATATAATCATTTAGATATTCCAGTTGTTCAAAAATATAACCATTTAGATGTTCGAGTTGTTCCAAAATATAACCATTTAAATGTTCCACTTGTTCTAAAATACAATAACCTAATAAATCAGACCAAGTTGTTTCTTAAACACCCTTTTTGCAAATTCCAAACCTCCCAACTTCTCCCAGTTCGCGGGATATTCATTGCAATCTAATCCGGTTAAAAGAGCATGCTCTCTAATAGAATACCTTATCAGCCTTCCATTCACCAAAAACCAGCACTCTTTTTCTGCCTCAACGCAAGTTGTGCGTAGCATAAGCATCCACATGCCTTGGACTTGGTGATTTCACTCTATTGGCATGTGGAACACATGCTTAAACTGCTTATTCTCTCTAAACCATTTTAGTTATGCCGGAAATTTTTCTAGAAACTCCACCGCCTGTTGCACATTACATCTTGTTCATATCCTAACAGATTTGGTGTACTAACTTGGTTCAAAATACATTTTCCTTGGCTGCAGTGGGCGGGAATCTTCCTCATCATCAAAGCTATCATCAGTAGAAATATCCTGCAAATACAAAAAAAAAACATTAATTCGTTAATAGTTGTACCACTTGTACCATAAACAGAACTTATACTTGTACCACTTGTACCATATCCCGAGTTGTACCACTTGTATCATGACCCGAGTTGTACCAATTGTACCAATACCATAGTTGTACCATGACAAGAGTTGTACCACTTGTACCATAAAAAAACATATACATGTTCTTAATTGTACCAATACACAAATGTCCAAGTTGTTATTAAATGTACCTTACTCATTTCATCTTCTTCATCATTATCTCCTTCAACAGAAACATCATCAGATCAGCAAAATAAATAAATAATCAAAAACAAAACTTTACCGTTGATCTTAGATGTAATAATGGTACCAAACTTGATAATAATACATAATTTTCCTAGTTGTTCTAGTTGTACCTTAGGCGTGTTTTCATCTTCTTCTTTACTGCTCTCTCCTTCCTCTCCAGTACCATCATCGTCCTTTTCCTCTCCATCGCCTGAAGCAGATACTTCGTCTACTTTATCTTCTACAATCTCTTCTTCGTTCTTCTTATTTGAATCCTCCTTCTTAGTCATCTTACCCTTACCCTTACCCTTCTTATTTTTCACTTGTGTGTCACGTACCCCACTAGCATCTCTTATTAAAACCATCACTGAAAGCACGAAACAAAACAAAACCACATTTTACAGATCGACCCCCATAAGCAAAATCGAAGAAGATGAGAAGAAATCTCCAAAACAACCAAAATCCCTAATTTTAGAATCGAAATCGTGAAAAAGGCATAGAAAATTTGATAGTTAGAGATAGATTCCTTACCTTCTGACCTCTTC
Organism: Lepidium sativum; assembly: GCA_023374145.1. Lineage (NCBI taxonomy): Eukaryota > Viridiplantae > Streptophyta > Magnoliopsida > Brassicales > Brassicaceae > Lepidium > Lepidium sativum. Next base: position 55,827 of record JAKUCM010000047.1, on the reverse strand, counting down.
GAATTGTCTATCGTTCCCTACTCTCGCCGTCGATCCAAATTTGTCTTCCTCGGTGAAGAAGAAGAGAAGAACGAAGAAAGCGATTAGGGATTTAGGGTTTAGTTGGGCGAGTCGGGTTGTAAGTGAACCGGATTAGAATTTGGGTGGATTGTAATTGGGCTGAATTTTAATTGGACCGGATTTTTAATTGGACGGGTATGGCAGACTTGTAATTAACCTAAACTCCTACAATTTTTTTGTCTTTTAACAAAGTTTTTAAAATAAAAAAAATTGAGTAAAGAAAATGAAAATAAGAGAGTGTCACTTAAGATTGACTCTTGGCAAAAGATGGCAATAGAGCCATTGTTCCGGAAATTCAGTTTCTCACTACCTTATCAATAAGATAGATAAGAGTAAAAGAAGAAGTCCAATATCAGATTGTGAATCCTACAATTTCTTTATCAGCAAATATAGTATATTGAAACTCGAAAAGACAGCTTAACCAGAATGTGATCTATCAAACTGAGAGAAGAAAATTGATTAATGGTATCCTCCCAATCTGGCGTGGTTGAGTCACCAAGGAGACCCGAACAAAGCTCTATCTAAACAGTTAACTATACGGAAAAACATAAAAAGATGATCTCTGGATTTATTTCTCTCACCACAAAGAACACAATCCTGAGTTTGTCCCCAAATTCTGTCCCTAAAAGCAAACCAAGAAATAAACAAGAAACTTGGAACACTTTGAAGGAACCAAATAATAAAATGCCAAAGAACCAAAGGGCTGAGATAACTGATTCCAGGTCTTAGAAGATGAGAAAAAGTCACAAAAATGAGACTTCAAATGCTTCCAAAGATATATATCATGACCCATATCAGCATTAGGAGAAGGACCAGCACGAATCAGATCAAAAGAGTCATGAAATCGCCTCTCAGCAGCGGCAGAAAAAGGCCAATTAGAATTAGAAAACGCATAAAAAACTACTATATTACGGGACAAGCCAAGATATCTAGGACCAAAAGGACCCATGACATCAAACAATTTCCCAGATGAAGACTAGTCATCAAACCAAAAGGAAGATTTCAAACCAGATTGGATCTTCACGCAATTTTAAGAGCTTATGCCACATCCAACAGCCTTTACCACTATATTTTACATCCCAAAAGGAAGAGTAACGTAAAAGATAGTGACGATTCCAAGCCACACAAAGAGAATGAGAAGAGGAAAGAATGCGCTATATAAGATGCATGTTGAAAACCCGAAAAGTAAGATAAAGAGATATAACTCTGAGACCACCTTCACGCTTAGGCAAGCTAGCCACTTCCCAAGTAACCTTATTTTTAAAGGAGATATTAGGCGAACCATACCAAAGAATGGCTGAGCAAAAACTCTCACTTTCCTTTAAGCAACGAGAGGGGAGCTTAAAGGTAGAGCACCAAAAGTTGGTAAGACTGAAAATTACATATTTAATCAGCTGCAGTCTCTCTGCGTAAATAAGGTCTAAGGAGCCCCAAGAATTCATACGAGAACGCATTTTATCAAGTAAAGACTCATAATCACTACGAGACATGGATTTAGTCATTAGAGGAAAACCCAAGTATTTAATAGGGAGTGAACGAGCGGCAAGATCCGCAACATAATTAGCTAAAAGAAACTAGACATGCATAGAAGATGGTGGATTTGGAAATATATATTTGGAGGCCAGAGATATTACCAAATGTAGACATCACTTCAAGAACTCCCTGAAGAGAAAGAGCTGAACTGTTTATAAAAGAAGAATATCATTAGCGAAGCATGAGTAAGCTTGACATCTTTACATGAAGAATGAAACCAAAACCTAAACTGAATAGCTGCTTAATTAAGCATTTTTGATAAAACATTGTTCATAATCACATATAGGTAAGGCGAAAGGGAACATCCTTGTCGAATCCCTCGAGCATTGGTGAAGAAACCACCAAGTTCTCCATTCACATATACAGAAGAAGAAGCTGTCAAGATGCATGCAGCTTTATTGCTCTTAAAATTGAAACAACAAAATTCCAGCTGGCCGTATCAAATTGTAATATCAAGTTTAATAGCACATCGAGAGGATATGTTAGCTTTGTGTTAATCCTTCACCAACTCAGAAGCAAGCAAAACATTCTCAAGAAGGAGTCTTTGACAAAAGTATTTTGATTACGTTCACTAGCTTTATGAAGAATCAGCTTTTAACGGTTAGCTAAGATCTTTGAAATAACCTTATAGAGAAAGTTGTAGAAAGCTATGGGTCAATAGTCTTCATTTCAGTCGCATCTTAATGCTTCAGTACAAGAATCAAAGTAGTGGCGTTGACACCTGAAGGAAGGAAACCAAATATGAAGAAAGACTTCACATTCGTGATAAAGCCTCTTCCAACAACAAACAAGCTCCCTTAAAAAATTCAGCAGTAAAACTATCAAGACCATGGGCCTTATTAGCATCGAAAATAAAACTTGTTGAATCTCAAAGAAGTAATAGGAGCAATAAGATCCTGAGCAGAGTTAGAAGAGCAGTGAAAAACCACAAGATTAGAAATAATCAAAAGAATATTATCAATCAAAGTATTAATCTTCAGATCCATGAAAAGAGTAAAGTAAGAAACAACTTCCGACTTGATGTTTGACTGATCGGTAACGATGGTTCCTGAAGGAGTCCTCAAAGATTTGATGGAATTTTTTGAAGCTCGAGATTGGACCACACGATAAAAAAAACGAAGTGTTATGATCTCTACCTGCCAACCATATACAAGACTTTTGCTTTAAAACCTGCTCCTTAATATGAGCAAGATGATGCCATTTAGAAGAAGCCTCAGCAGCCAATAGTAAGTTGGAAGAATGAAGGCATTAGAGGTAATTCATGGGTCAGACAAAAGTCTTCAAATGCATATTTGGTGCAAAATTGGAGATCTCTATAGTGAGTCTTAAATGAAAAACAGGTTAAAGAGATTTTAATTTTCTATCGAAAATATGGAGAGCTGATCTTGAATGAAAAAGGGGAGGATAACAATACCAAGTATCATGAACATTCTCAAGGACCTGAAATCTAGTAGGGGAAACTATCCGAGAACAAAAATTCGATGAAGATTCGAGAGACTACAAGCAGAGACTTTAGAAGAGATACAACTAGATTTTCTGATGGTGATCCAGTCAAGAGACTTAGAGCACCTCCAACAAGGTTGTTAAAGAGTTTCTAAAGGGGTTTTTAGAATTAATAGATTTTAAGTAAATCAAAATAGATTATTAGGTTTAGGAAGCGGTTCTTACTGTAGAACTTTAGGAAGCGGTTCTTATTCTGTAGAAGAGAAGGGAGAAAAGAGGGGGACACGAGAATCACGAAGAATGTTTGTGAATTGCTTGAAGAAACGGTTCTTATTCTTCTAGCTCTTCCTCTTCGCGTCATCGATTATTGTTTGTGGATTGCTCGAAGAATGTTTCTACGTCGAGATTTGGGGAGTTGCAAAGCGGTTCCGGCTAAACCCAAGGAGAATTCTCTGGTCAATGGTATGATTTTCTTAAAACTATCTGATTTTGGTAATTGATTGAGATTCTCTTTTGTTTTGAGTTTTGGTTTGTTAAGTAATTCAATGATTGGTCTCAACTGGAGGCTTTTGCGGCTAATAAAGAGAGCTTCTTTGCGAAGAGAATGGCGAAGAATGAGTCCAAGCCTAAGGGACTTCCTCCTTCGCAAGGTTTTAAGTATGTGGGATTTGAATGATTAGTGGCTGAGTTTTAACAATGGGATTTACAGATTGATGAAAATGTTCAAAGGGAAATCATTAACCACAGATCATTAAGGCATCCTAATATCGTTAGATTTAAAGAGGTGAACACATTAATTTTTTGTTCTATGTATCTTATAGTATCTTTGAAGCAAGTGGTCCTTATCATTCGGTTTGTTGTAACTGAGGATATATTATATTGACACCGACTCATTTGGCTATCATAATGGAATATGCTTATGGTGGTAAACTTTACGAGCGGATTTGCAATGCAGGACGTTTTAGTGAGGATGAGGTTTGCATTTATATTGTCTCTATTCTATTATCTAATGAGAATTTAAAGTTTAATCTTTTGATTTCTTCTTGTACAGGCTCGGTTCTTCTTTCAGCAGCTTATATCTGGAGTCAGTTACTGTCATGCAATGGTATGTATGTATAGCACGTGTTTCAATGGAGCCTTGTTATGCTTGTTATTTCATACTTGTTCTTAATTCTCTATTTTTTGTGATGTTAAAGCAAATTTGCCATCTTGACCTGAAGTTGGAGAATACATTGTTGGATGGGAGTCCTGCTCCTTGCTTCTTCTAAGGTATTTGTTTATCACTAGATTTTGTCCATCTGGAATCACAAACTGTACATAAGCTCAAATATTAAGCAATGGTATTTTCTTTTGACAGTCTTATGTTATCCATTCACAACCAAAGTCAACTGTTGGAACTCCTGCATATATCGCACCAGAAGTGTTGCTTCGTCAGGAATATGATGGCAATGTAAAGGATTTTAAAGAAATTCATCTAAACTCTGCTTTGTCTGTTTATTTCCATGTATGGAGAATCAATTATGGAATTTTGTGTTTGCTAGATTGCTGATGTATGGTCATGTGGTGTAACCTTGTATGTCATGTTGGTTGGAGCGTATCCATTTGAAGATCCAGAAGAGCCAAAAGACTATCAAAAAACAATACATGTTACTTTGACTTCAAAGGTTGTTTCGTTGCTGATTTCTTTGATTATATCTCTCATTCTCTTTATGATTCCTTAAACACAGAGAATCCTTAGCGTTAAATACTCAATCCCTGATGACATACGGATTTCACCTGAATGTTGTCATCTAATTTCGAGAATCTTCGTGGCTAATCATGCTATTGTATGTCATATCTCATTCTCATCTCTACTCATCAATGAAACGGCCAAATGATATTTCTTATGAATGTTGTTGTGCAGAGGATTAGCATTCCAAAGATTAAAAATCATGGTTGGTTCTTAAAGAATCTCCCAACTGATCTAATGGATGAGAGCAACACAAGAAGCCAATTTCAGGAACCTGAACAACCAATGCAAAGCCTTGACACAATCATGCAAATCATCTCGGAAACCACAATCCCAGCTGTTCGAAACCGTTGCCTTGACGATTTCATGACAGACAATCTTGATCTTGACGATGACATGGATGACATGCTATTGACCAGAAGTATATCACATAGTCTTGTTTGCCACATTGCCCTGAAATGGGAAAAATTATTACTATCAAAAAGTTGTAATTAGTCTCATTACAATAAGAATCATCTTTTGAATGGTTGGTTTCTGTATAGTCCTCCATGGGTTGGGCGATCAAGTAATTGCATATGAGTTCATTTTTGGAAGTTGGTTTTGTGTATTTCTTCAGAGTATTCAACTCTTGTTTCAATTTGTATCTTGTATTAGAAATTAAGATATAGTAATCAGAAGGTGTATACATTTGATGATGATGTTTATCTTTTGTGTTTAGGTGCATATGTCAATACCAAAAACAACGGTGGTTTGAGTGTTCAATCATTTCTATCAAGGTTAAGAAATCCCCACAAAAGGTAAGACATTTTTTTAAGAATCCATAATGGAGTTCTACAATTGGAATCCAATAAAAATAATATTTTTTCTTGGGGTTCTTATGTTAAAAAATTTCATTTTTTAGAATAAAAATATGATAAGAACTCCTAATAGGGTTCTTAAGGTTGGAGGTGATCTTATGACCATCGTCATATTCCAAAGGTGCATGCCTAGTCAGTTGTGTACTGGATGGAAATGCAGGGTTTCGGTCCACAATAACAACATACTATTGACTCAGAATAAGAGGTTCTGAAACAGACGCAGAGCAACAATCATTGATAACCAACTTCGTTGAATTATTATCAATGCCTTCATGAACAGAGATATAAGGGATATAATCATGGATTGAGTAAGGAGATATCTTTTTGAGAAATATTGACTGATTTAGAAAGGACCTCGGAGTTACATGACTTTGATTCATGACCCACTTATGATATTCATCACATTTTGGCAACCAAGAATAAGACTATCTCTAATGGTAAAAGACTACATTAATCTCTTTAAAAAAATATTAATATTTTATTTATTTGATTTTGATAATTAAATTATGTTTTATTTTTATTTTTAAAAAATTGATAATTTAAAATATGACATGTGTCATAAGAGACTTTTAGATAGTGAACACTCTCTCACCTTTTATCTCATTTTTTTTTTCTTTTTATTGTTTAAAATCCATAAAAGAACCCTTCATAGGATGTTCCCAGACACATAAAAATTTTGACTTCAGGAGACTTTCCCACACGGACGTTAATCCGAGTAGGAAGAGGATTCTGCATATCAACATCAACCAAAAAGCAAGCTACATAAAATTTAAGGCACTTCTCAGTTCTCAGATGTAGCTTGATATGAGAACCAATATGACTTGCTAAGAAACTCAACCCGTTGTAAGAGAAGAAATGACCTAGAACAACACTAAAATCCACCCATAATGAAATAGAAAAAAAAAGCTGAGTCAGAAGATGCAGATTCTGGAGACCATTCACGAACAACCATTGAAGTGATAATCTTAAGATTCTTTTTGGAATTCTGCCAAATTATATTCATAAATAGAGCCAATATGAGGAACATCCCCAATAAAATTTCTGAGGATAAATGAAGACCATAGAGGAGAGGGATCCTCAAGTACTGAACCAGTCGATTTAGCAGCAGAGACCCAATCTTTATTAGGATTCAAATCAGATTGGGAAGGAGAAGACAATTAGCTCAAATGAAGATGGGGAGAAGTCGAAATTGGAGCAGGAGGCAAAGCTGGATCATCCTCCATGGAGTAGAAGATGAGAAACCAGCAAAGCTAATTGAACCAGATTCAACAAAAATCCAAGCTAAGAAGACTAAGATCGAAGAAGAAAAATTAAGCAGCAAACAAATACAGATAACAAATCAGTGCGAAACTGGAAAGAAGAGCGAAAGCAAATCGGAGATCAGAAGAAGAAATCACCAGAAATATATAATATCGGAGATCGGAAAACGAGAATCACCAATACGCAACCGTCGATAAGAAAACAATCCTAATATTTATATATATTTTTTGTCAACGGGATCGACATAACCTAAATCTAAACAATACCAAATAATTATTTGCCGTAAAAAAAAACATAAAATTTTTTATCACATCGGATATATGGAACTTCTTGATTTTATAAAATTTTAAAATAATTTTTGTGTAAATTTAACAAAATTGTTATAATTTGTTTTATATTTTGAAATATCAACTCAAACGATGAAATTTAAATTTATAAATCATTAATAAATGTGAACTTTACAATATCTAAATAAAAAATAGATTTGAATTTATTTTAAAATGTGTTTGTATGGAAAATTTTTAAATTTTAAATATATAATTAAACAATACATGATTTTTCATTTCAAAATATAATAATTTCCAATCCGCAAGATACATCGAAGCCTATTTTTAGTCGTATATAGTTTTTTTTACTAATTTTAAAAGACGAATTTAATATAACCAATTTATAGAACAAAAAAATAGTCATGTTAAATTTTTGTTTATTGAGAAATTTTGAGAGACACAAAGTAAAACATATAACTGATACCATGAACAATAGTGAACTTCTAAGGAGTTTTTATAAAAACAAAAAAAGAAAAAAAAATTAAAAAAGTGGAGCCAATCAAAATTCGCCACGTGGCGAACCCTGATTGACTTCATTTTTCAAAAATTTTTTTTAAAAAAAAACCCCTGTAGGGATTCACCATCGATCCTGCTCTGATATTCCTCTCGCTTGTCTCCAAAACAGCTACATGACATTCGGGAAATTATGAAAAAAGTATAAATATATCAGTAAAATATACTAGTTTTTTATAGTCAACAATTGAATAATGTCAAGTGGCTTGATTAACAATGAATAGCGGAACTCAATTGTGCAGACAGGAAAGTCTCATCAAGTTGATGGATTAAGTCCAAACTTCAAGTGTGTTGCATATGTAAAACGTGTCGTAAATCCCGAATTTCCAATTGAAATTTTATTAATTGAAAGGTCATATCTTGAACCGGGCGGTTAGGAAATGTCACCAAGCCGGTTCATATAGTTAGCAAAGATGACCGATGGGTAGCCAAGAGACCAGATGGATAGAATCGCCCAAATGAGTGCCGTAAATTCTGCTTCGTCAATGGTGAACCGACCTTCAAAGTTGCCCATTCTGTACCACAATCCATGGTCATGTTCATCCCTCGCTATCCATCCCAAACCTGACGTAGAATGATGCATGGAGAAATCTTAGTTGCATTTTATGAAACCATGGCATGGCATCGAGGCCTGAATTGGTTGACATCGAGGTACATTAATCCACTCTTCAGTATCCGTACTAAATTTGGCAAATGTATCCCAAATATTAAATGATTGACGTGAAATGCATAGATCATTCCGGTTTTTTCCCGATCCTCCAGAGGAGGTAAAAAGGCATGCATTTCACATGAGATTTCGCTACAAAAAGACAAGTTAAATTATGACATTTTTTTATGACCAGAATATTGGTCAAAAAAATTAATAACAAAAAAATTACCACATTCTGACCAAATTGAATTTTAGTCAATAAATAATTAAAATATTTTAGTTAAAAAATGGTCAAAATATTATAAAATTTTTATGGCCATTTTTGACTACTAATATTTCTCATCAAAAAACTATCAATAAATTTTAACCATTAATTGACCATTACATATTAAATATAATTAGTCAAAAAACCATCATAATTTTTGATGTCAAAAATTTGGTTTGAAAAAGTCAATAAAATAAGACCATTTGTTGACCAATTTTAAGAATTTGAACATTTGTGACAAAGTTGTTTGTGGTCAAAACAACGTTAATACTTGTGATTAATTTTAAAAAGATAAATTATGTGTAGTCAAAAAGTTGTCAATTATCAAACATATTGGTCAAAATACAGTCGGAATAATTCTGACCAATTTTTGAGCAAATTTTAAGTTGTTTTTTTTTACGTCACTCATATCAAATTCCCCTATAACTGGTCAAGAATTAGTTAGAACTTTTTTACTAATATCTGACGATATGTATTCGGTCGATATTTAATTACAAAATTTTCTACGACTTTGTGATCAACTTTATATGTAGTAAAGAAATGGTCAAAAATTTAATTATAATATATAAAACATGTTCTAAAAAAATCTAGGTGAAAATTATATAATTTAAATTTAATTGAAATTTAAATATTATGAGGAGTCTGCAAGTATATGGTTCAATTACAAACAACCTGAATTAAAACATACTATTTAAATCTACATCAATTACTAACTAATTTGTAACTTATTGATAAAGTTAATAAGAATTAGAACAAGTAAATTAAGGAAGATCACGTCAAGTAATATTTTAGTTAGTAAATCTGGATATCATGTGAATATTTGATATTATCTTATATGACAATAATTGATGTGATCTTATCATAAAATAGTAGAAACGATCACGAGATCTGTTACCAAGATTTTTATCCTTAAGAATTAGAACAAATAATTTTCTATACAAAAAGAAAGATTGGATGTCAAAAGAGATACATGGTTTGTTTTCGTAGAGTCGTTTTAATTTTAATTTTTTCTCGAATATTCAACATCTTTTTAATGTAAATGCTTCATTTATTTATATATTTTGTACTCCAGAAACCGTTGAAGTGTTGAAACTGAAGAAAAAGAAAGAGATGCCGAGGAATGTATTCACTTTACAAATTCTCAAGGTACCAGAGATTAAAATTTTTATGTAGAAGGAGCGAGACCCACCAATTTTGAAAGAAAGGTTACTACCAATCTTGGTCACATGTTTGAGCTGAGCCTCCACCTTCACATTAATTGGGTATTTACCCTTTTCTTTTGGCTTTCAAAATATTGATTTTGATATTTAGATACTGCTTAAATTTCCTATCTGCTTGGCGAGAAAATAAATTATTATTACTAGTAATTGAGGAAGAATATGAATTTTTTCAGTTTCGATGAATTTGATGAACTTGTGAAGCGTGGAAAAACGTAAATGAAGTGGAATCACAACAAAAATATACTTTAATTTAATTTGTTTATGAGGTGGAAAGCAATCTCTAAGGAAAGTGTTGCAGTAACTTCAAGATCAAAGAAATGACGAAATACTTTTAGTAATTCAAAGAATTGATTTTTTTTTATAACAATTTCCTAATTTGGATCAACCAATTACCGAACCAATCATCTAAGATGATTAGTGTTGTAGTTTTTTTGTAGAAATTTTATTATATAAATATTTATAAGTTTTGTATTCGCTCTCTAACAAACTTAGGTAGAGCATTCACTCTATAATTAAAATGGCGTGAGATTACGGAAAGCGTAAAAGAGACAAACAGTAAAGATAACTGAAAGAAGTCATCCTGGTAAGGGAGAAAAGCAGGCCATTCCCCAGCCTTGTCAAAAACCTCCAGCACAGTCTCACAATCTGTTGACATCTCAACCTCCAAAGCTTGGGCTGCCAGCATAGACTCCATGGCCCACAAAATAGCTTCAACCTCCACGTGTAGAGCCGACAAACTCCGATTGAAACATCGAGCACCCGTACTAACACCCTCTACCGAATCTGGAAAGCTGAACCACCCTAAACCCGTACTTAGGTCCGTCATCTTCCAGGAAGCGTCCACGAGACACCTGACCCCCTTGAATCCTGAATTGGTTGTAGAAGGGAAAATCCATGAGAATTTACGTGTAACATAGTTGCCTAACGACCAACATCGATGGACTACTAACTGTGATCGAGCCCCTAACCATTCCACAAATTCCCCCTTCGCCCGTGTTAAAATGTTGGGAGGATCCATATATATATTTGAAAAGCAATGCTCGTTCTTTGCCTTCCAAATGTTCCAAATCAACCAAGGTAAATAGCGGGCCTCACCCGAATCCGGTAGTCGCCAAAAAAGGTAATCTAAGTTATACCAAATTGAATGCCTCGGGAAAACATCTCTCACTACAGTGATGTTCGATAGAGCCCAAGTCTGGACCGCCGAGGGACACTGCAAAAGAACGTGATTAATAGACTCGCTCTATGCCCCACATTGTAAGCAACCTGGAGCACAGTTTATCCCCCGGGAAATTAAATTCCGATTCACTGCGACAAGACTGATACAACGAGTTGTAACCCTATATCCTACTGCAAGTGCACAACAAACGTAATAGTATTTAGGCGTCAAATTCCTCAGAGAACCATATCACACTTTCGCCTTCTATCGAATCGCAAGCTATATCAATCAAAATCAGAGAAGCAAATACTGACAACTTAAACACGAATGTAATCAAATAACTAAAACAATCGGATATCAGGTATTCATTCCAGAGTTAGAACTCTTGTCAGAGAAACTATTAAGGAACTAATCTGATCATATTCTCGACTTGAACATAAATAAAGATAAACCAACTCTCGTTGAATCTACCCCTCTACTAATAATCTAAAGGTCCTAACTCTCGTTGGTTTCAGATTACAAATAGGCTTTATCGCTTAGGTTTACCCACAATCCAACCTAGTGTCAACTCTCGTTGGTAGTGAAGAAATAACTCTTGTAACCTAGTTCTAGTTCTTAACAATGTTCTGGAAAGTTAACAACCTAAAATCATCGACTAGGTGATCAAGCTAATCTATGCATTAAACTCAAGTATTAGAAGGAGAATCATTTATTCATCAATCCTATTTTTTCCATAACATTGAATTCTAAAACCCTAGAATCCTTAAATCTGCTCTAAGATCTACTCAAACATAAAACAATGAACCAAGCAAATCATGATGAACAGAAACTGAAATTGTATTAATAAATGGAAATAGGATTAAGAAATTCTTCTCAAGTGTGAAGATATCTTCTTCCTAGCTTACAAACTCTCAAACTTCTGTGAAAATCGTTCTTCAAAAACTCAAAGCCACCTCCAAAAATAAAATAGGAAAAGAGTATTTATAGGTTCTAAAACAAGAGCTGAAAAATCATGAAATTAGGTTTCTTCGAAGGCATCAATCGATCAATCCTTCTGTTGATCGATCAATCTCTCAGAAGTCAAGTCGTTCTTCATATCGTGCGCATATTCCTTGTTAAATCACTGATCGATCGACCTTTGTGTTGATCGATCGATCCTTCGTCTCGTGGAGAATACTAGAAAATGTTTCAAACTTCTCTAAAGACCACCTTCAAGCATGATTCCAACTCTGAACATTTTTGACCTGAAATCTTAATAAAACACAGACGAATTCCCCAAATATAATCGTAATAATGTGCTCAAAACCGACAAAATATGAGAAACATCAATTCCCCCCATACTTAGTTTCTTGCTTGTCCTCAAGCAAAAAAAGAAAGATTGTAGGAAGATCACATCTCATTATACAAATGACTCTCTCCAGATCCTGCACATCAAGTTCAAAGTGATCACAAGAATATTACTTATCAAAATCGAGACCACCTTGTACTTCCCCCAGACTTAGCAAACATAACAATCTCGTGTCACAATTCAAAACAAACTGGTCTATACTGTGTACCCGGATTTAACAGAGTATCGACTAGTCTTATTAAAGTGCCAACCCGAATAGTCCTGACGTGACCTTGGAATCGGAATTCCCAGTATCAATTGGACATCAATATGATCAAAGTATTGTCGAACCAAAATCTCCTTCCATGACCCTGACCGGTGGTCAATGAACTGATCCAATATAAGGTTCATATACAATGTAATAGGCATCTCGATTGCCGGACGAGGTATAACATCCAGAATCCATGGATCCTCCCATACTTTGATCTGCCTTCCATCCCCAATCTTCCTAATCAGACGTTTCATCAACAAAGACCTGGCCGAATTTATATTGCGCCATCCATAAGATTGATTAGCTCGCAAAGTAGCCATCAACAGACAAGTATCCTTAAAGTAACGACCTTTCAGCACTCTGGTCAACAGAGACTCTGGGTATTGTAGGAGCTGCCAAAGCTGTTTTGCCAACAAAGCCGAATTAAAATCCTCTAGTATGCGAAAACCTAACCCACCTACAGACTTTGGTGTACAAAGATTCTTCCACTTTTGCCAATGAACACCCTTAGACGTCCCAGAGTTAGACCACCAGAAATCCACGATTGCCGCATTTAACTAATGAACAACCGTCTTCAGGAGAAAATAACATGAAATCACATATGTAGGTAGAGCTGTAAGGACGGATTTGATTAAAACTTCCTTACCGGCTTTTGACAAAAACTTAGAAGACGAGCTATTAATCCTGTTCCTAATTTTTTCTTGTACAAAAGCAAAAACCTTCGTTTTTGGCCCACCAATACTCTCAGGTAACCCTAAATAGGACCCTAAACCGCCCTCATTAAAAATGCCCAGGGTTTTTTTGGACCAATAAATTATCAGTACTTGACAAACCTGGCCGAACTTAATTGACGACTTCGCGAAATTAATTAGCTGACCAGAAATTTGCTCATATTCCTTAAGAATCCGCAAAATATGCTTTGTCTCAGTCTTGGATGATTGACAAAAAAACAAGCTATCATCCTCAAATAACAAATGTGACATAGATGGGCTAGTGCGAGCTATGGAGATACCCGTGATTAAACCTTGTCTTTCGGTTCTTATCTTCGAGATTAACACCTCTGTGCAAAGAATAAAAATATAGGGTGATAGAGGATTATTAGTCTATATCAAAGAGACTGGAGGGAAGAGGTCGAAGGGGCCGAAGAGCGCAAGGTCAAAAGAAAGATCAAAGGAGAGTCAAGGCCGAAGTCATGAAGACAAGACCGAAGACCACCTTAAGGAGCTCAAAGAAGGAGGAAAATGGCCTTCAAGGACCCACAAAGGTCACCAAATCATCAAGGAATCAAGAAAATATCGTAAAAGAATATTCTTGGAAAAGTCAACATTTTGGACCACAAAGTCAACGGTTGGAGGTCACGGACCACGGGATGGCCATCGGGCCGAGAGGCACGTACCACGTGAAGGTTTTCATGTACAGTAGTATGTGGTCAACATGGGACGGGAAAAATCAACGCACGGGAAAGAAAGAAGGAAAAGTCAACTCAAAAGAAAAAAGGAAAAAATAGATTGTCCCAAGATATGGTTCCAATTCTATTTTTCCTTTTTCCTATTTTCCCTTTTCCTATTTTTCATTTTTCCTATTTTTCCTTTTTCTACTTTGACTTTTCTCTCTTGTATATTCTTCTATATATACACTTATTGTAAGATGTTTTCATAAGAAGAAGAAGAGAAGAGTCTTCTCCCTAATTCTCCCTTGATCCAAAATCAAATAGAAAGAAGTGTTGATCAATAGCACTCTCATTTATTTTATGTTTATGTTAGTAGCTTCAATGTAGTTTTAGGAGTAGAGCTCGTGTAGGAGGCTGCCTTATGGCAGTCCTCTTCAACCTAATCACTTCTAAATTCTCCACTAAACTCTTCTCTTGTTTTTGGTTCATTTATTCATAAGTTCTAGATGAATGGTTCTTAGATCCAAGACTTCCTTAGCACACAAACTCTAAATGTTGTGATGCTTTCCTTGGACTAGATCCAACCTAGACATTCTGTTCTTGGTAAGGCCGAGCTAATCAATAATAGTCTCGGATTTATCAAGTCTTGTTAGTGTAGAAATACCCCAAGTTGGTATTTTTCACACTTGAGATCGGGGTCATCTTTTGTGGGTAAAGTGGTTTCTTTCACCAGTGAAGTCTCCACCTTTATGTTGAGTCTTTACTCTCATAAAACTATCAAGGATCACCTTGTCTCAATCCACGTTTTGGTTGATTACAACTGATACTACGAGTTTTAACCCTATATCCTACTGCAAGTGCACAACAAACGAAATAGTATTTAGAGATCGAATCCATGAAGACCAATTATCACACTAATGATTTGATTATTCAACTAGAGCTAAGTCGATGGATATTTTGAGTGGAATCGATTGTAACTAGGAAATTTAATGTAATGAATATCTAAAGCATCAAGCTTAGGGAATTCATAAGGAAGTCAAGGGTAGGATGAGGAATCTATTCAGACAATATCAGTTCCGTTCTCGACTAAGAAATAATAATTGACTAACCTACTCTCACAGCGATAATCACTATCCCTAGATCCTAGAAATCCCAACTCTCGTTGGTTCTAGAATTCTAACCATGCAGTGTTGGCAGTTCCTAAGTGTCCACAACCCAACCTAGCATCAACTCTCGTTGGTAGTGAAGGAGTTGCTTACCTAGAAAGGTTCTGTTTCTTATTAAACTTCTGGGATAATAAGTAACCTGAGATCATAGATTAGTTAGCTAATCTAAGTATTAACCATGTTTCTAGGTTGAGATTCCATAGTTGAAACCTATTTGTTCCTCACCCTTGAATCCCTTAAGATCCTTAGAATACCCTAAACTTGACTATGAACTACTCATACATGGAAATAGAGAACAAGCAAGCAATTGTAAAGAAATTCATTGAAAACTCAGAATAGATGGAATAGAGGTTTAGGAATTCTTCTCCAAGGATGTAGAGATCTGAATTCTTCTCCTCTAGGTTACAACAAGAGTCTGCCACTTTTTCTCTCTGCAAAAGCGTACCTCAAAACGTGTTTTTTTAACCTAATATATAGATTAAACCAAACTGGTACAAAATAAGGAAATCTGGTTTTCGCTTCACAGGGTCTTAGATCGATCGATCCTTCAGCTGCTCGATCAATCAACGTTTCTTCATTTGATCGTGAAGCTTTCATATCGTGCAAATGATCGTGCACAACTTCTCCTTAAATAGATCGATCGATCTATGAGTGCTTGGTCGTGCAGTGGATCGTGCACATGACATAGACGGATAGAGGTCGATCCTTGTCAGGCATGAGAAGTCGGTCAATGGATCGAGCGTAGTTTCCTTATATAAAGTTTCGATCGATTGATCTTGGTGTTGATCGATCGATAGTTTAGCTCATAGTGGAAAAATCCAAAGTTAAGCTCCAATCCTGCTCAGCATGTGGAATCCAAAGTATCCTTGCGTTTTGTACCTGAAAACTCTAAAAACAAGACAAAGGCTAAAGAAAACATATGAATTAGTAAGGTATAAGTCTGTATAAACGAGGTATATCAATTCCCCCAGACTTGGCTTTTTGCTTGTCCTCAAGCAAATACACCAGAATCTAACAGAAAGATACAAACTCAAGAACTCATTCATCATAGGAATTTAACATCTCAGAACCTAAGCAAAGAACACTCGATTCATTTGATGTGAGAGACTACCTTATACTTTCCCCAGACTTAACAACTAGTCCATCCTAACTCCAAAATCAGACCCAAAAGTTCTAGATCACGACACCAACCTCTTATGAGTCTAAGTGCGGCCTTATCCTGAGAATATCGATCAAAAGACACATTCCTTTCTTTTCAAACCGATTTCTCCCTATTTTTCTAGGGTATCATTGTATTTTTTTTTATCAGCAATTTTTCCTTTTGCAATTTCAAAGGTGTGTAATACGAGTAGCTTCATTGGGGTTTCTCTCAATAAGCAAGTTAGTAAGGTGAAAAGGATTACATCCTTGGATGTATCCTCGGAACCGTCCGATTCACCTTAAAAACAAGCAGCTTCATTGAAAAACTTTCACCCTAGGCTTACTTCGATTGTTGATATTTAAAGTGCACGGAACTTTGAGAAAAAGAAACCAAACTTTTGGGAAAGGTTCTCAGACTGAAACTGATAATCCGATCTAATGTATACCAAACCTATAGACAAGAAAATTAAATCAGGTTAAGTTTGAAGTTGATACCGGATTTTCGAAACAATCAAGAGAAAGTGGTTTTAAAACGAACAACTGATGAATCTCTGGGTTTTCTAATAGTCAAAAATGCTCATAAGAAATCAGAAAAATGGTAGCTTAAACCCTTATGAAATGTACCATTCCTCAGAAATCATAGTTTCTAAACCGACAAAAGCTTATCTAAAACAATGATAGACTCAAAAACAAAACAAAAGAAAGAAACTTCATTAGCAAAAAAATGGTTCTCCCCCAGACTTACTTCACACCGTCTCGGTATGAATATTAGTGAGAGGAAGAATGAAAGTAAGCAAAAGAAGTAGTTGAAAATTGCTTTGGGATTTTGAAAACGTATCTGGAGGTATGGATCGATTGAGCAGCCTTAGATCGATCAGTCTATGGAGATCAAGGGATGGAACGAGCTAAATTCGGTCAACATATCGTGTACAAATAGATGATCGATCGGGCATAATGTCACGGTCGATCGAAGGATCGTGCGCAAACACAACTTGGTTGCAGATCGATCGAGCAGAAAGCTTTGGTTGATCGGCAAATCGTGCGGCTTTCCTCATCCCCTATTGCACGATCAGTGCTCGTGTTGATCGATCGAGCCATGTTCTCGTACTGCGTTCCTGAAAATAAAAGACAACTTTGACTTAAAACCAACAAAAAATAAAGCAAAAACTAGCCTATTGGTGGACTACCTCCCACTCAGCGCTTGTTTAAAGTCAATAACTTGACTAAGAAATATGCTATGGGGGAGTTATATCTGTCAAAAAGATGAAATCTTCATTGACTTTGTCGGGGGAACCAAAATATGGTTTAAGTCGCTGTCCATTAACTACAAATTCTTCTCCCTTTTCATTGAGCAGAACCACAGCTCCATACAGTCTGACATCCTTGACGGTGAAAGGACCGAACCACCTTGACCTAAGCTTTCTAGGAAACGGTTTAAAACGAGAGTTAAACAAAAGAACTTTATCATTAGGAGCAAAACTCCCGTTAAGGATACATTTATAATGTGCAACCTTTGTTTGTTCTATGTAAATTCTCGAGTTGTCATAAGCCAAGTGTCGGATCTTTTCAAGTTTATGTATCTGCAGTTACCATCTTTTCGAGGCATATTTGATGTCATAGTTGAGATGCTTGATAGCCCAATTAGCCTTGTATTTGAGTTCGACTGGAAGGTGGCAGGATTGACCATACATCAGATGGAATGGAGTTGTTCCTAATGGTGGCTTGAAAGCGGTTCCTGTAGGCCCAAAGAGCATCATCCAACTTAGCCGACTAATCTTTCGTTGTTGTACAAACGGTTTTCTGCACAATGCTCTTGATCTCTCGATTATAAACTTCAACCTGACCGCTTTTTTGAGGGTGATATGGTGTAGCAACCTTGTGGTGAACTCCGTACTTCTTCAGTAGATTATTAAACGTTTGGTTAATGAAATGAGAACCACCATCACAGATCACAATCCTCAAAATACCAAACCTAGGAAATATGATATGCTTGAACATCTTGACAAACACTTTGGCGTCATTGGTCGGACTAGCTATTGCTTCAACCCACGTAGATACATAATCCCCAACAACAAGTATGTATTGATTCCTAAAAGAGATAGGGAAAGGTCCCATAAAATCGATTCCCTAGACATCAAACACCTCAACCTCGAGAATGAAGTTCTGTGGCATCTCATTTCTTCTACTTATGTTACCTTGTCGGTGACAAGAGTCACATGTCGAAACAAATGAGTATGTGTTACGAAACAACGTGGACCACCAGAAACCCGATTGAAGAACTTTCGCGACAGTCTTGAAGGTGGTGAAGTGACCTGCATATGAAGAACCATGACAATGGAACAATATACCGGGAATCTCGTTTTCAGAAACACATCTTCTAATGATGTCATCAGAGCATTGTTTGTATATGTATGGAGCATCCCAGTAGTATCGTCTGACATCCCTCACAGACTTCTTCTTCCTGTAACCATGAAACTCAGGAGGGTTAACATCTGCAGTGAGATAGTTGGCATAGTCGGCAAACCACAGAGTGCATGACACACGAGGAGAATTAGTAGGCAACTAACGAGCCTTATTAGTAGTATGTATACGATAAACTTGTTTTTCCCGTAAGCTATCATCAAGGGGAACGAACTCGTCAATTCGTAGTCTCGAAAGGTAGTCTGCTACTCCATTATCTACGCCTCTTTTGTCTTTGATCTCAAGATCAAACTCTTGTAGTAACAGCACCCAACGAAGCAGCCTAGGCTTAGCATCTTTCTTGGAAAGGAGATATTTAAGAGCAGCATGATCCGTGTGTACAATAGCCTTAGAACGGACAAGATAATATCTGAATTTCTAAAAGGAAAAAACGATAGCCAAAAGTTATTTTTCTGTAGTTGCATACTTCCGTTGAGCATCATCGAGTGTTCGGCTATCATAGTAGATTACATGCAATTTCTTGTCCTTTTTCTATCCCAAAACAGCTCCAACTGCATAGTCACTCGCATCACACATAATCTCAAAAGGTAGTTTCCAATCTGGTGGTTGAATTATTGGTGCACTAACTAAAGCTCCTTTCAAGGTCAGAAAGTCTTCCTCGCACTCTTTGGTAAACTCAAACTTAACATCCTTGCATAGCAATTGAGTGAGTGGTCTGGCTATCTTCGA
The DNA here is from genome assembly GCA_023374145.1 of Lepidium sativum. Lineage (NCBI taxonomy): Eukaryota > Viridiplantae > Streptophyta > Magnoliopsida > Brassicales > Brassicaceae > Lepidium > Lepidium sativum. The sequence continues at coordinate 36,369 of JAKUCM010000047.1, read as the reverse complement.
GAAATCCTTAATAAACCTCCTGTAGAAACCGACATGGCCGAGAAAACTTCTGATTTCCTTGACTGTGGTTGACGATTTCAAGCTTGTTATTACTTCAATCTTCGCCTTGTCAACCTCGATTCCTTTTTATATACCTCATTTATACTGACTTATAGCTTACAAATTCATCTATTTTCTTTAGTCTTTATCATGTTCTTCGAGTCCTTTCAGATACGAAATGCAAGAATACTTTGGGTTCCACATACGAAATGCAAGAATACTTTGGATTTTTCCAATTCGAGTTGAAGGATCAATCGAGCAATATTAAGATCGATCGATCGTAACTTTAGATAGGTAAACTTGCGCTCGATCCGATGACCGGCTTCTTAAGCCTGACACGATCGGCCCCCATTCGTCTATATTATGCGCACGATCTATTGCACGACTTAGCACTCAGAGATCGATCGAACCAGTTAAGGAGAAGTTGCGCACGATCCTTTACACGATTCCAAAGTTTCACGTTCGAATGAAGAAGGGTTGACCGATCGAGCAGTCCACAGATCGATTGATCCACGACTCTGCGAAACAAAAAAGGAATTTCCTTATTTTGTGCCAGGTTGTTTTATTCTATATATTAGGTTAAGAAAACACGTTTTGAGATATACTTTTAGAGAGAGAAAAAGCAGCAGACTCTTATTGTAACCTAAGAAAGATTGAGATCTCTACATCCTTAGAGAAGATCCCTGAACCTCTATTGCATCTATTTTGAGTTTTGAATGAATTTTCTTACAATTGCTTGCTTGTTCTCTATTTCCATGTTTGAGTAATTCATAGTCAGGTTTAGGGTATTCTAAGGATCTTAAAGGGATCAAGGATGAGGAACAAATAGGTCTCGATTATGGAATCTCAACCTAGAAACATGGTTAATGCTTAGGTTAGAGTAGCTAACTAATCTATGATCTCAGGTTACTTATTATCGCAAAAGTTTAATAAGAACCAGAATCTTTCTAGGTAAGCAACACATTCACTACCAACGAGAGTTGATGATAGGTTGGGTTGTGGACACTTAGGAACCGTCAATACTGCATGGTTAGATTCCCAGAACCAACGAGAGTTAGGATCTCTAGGATTTAGGAATAGTGATTATCGTTGCGAGAGTAGGATAGTCAACTGTTATTTCTTAGTCGATAACGAAACTGATTTTGCCTGAATAGATTCCTCATCCTATCCTTGATTTCCTTGTGAATCCCCTAAACTTGATTCCTTAGATACTGTTTACATTAATTTCCTTGTTATACTAGATTGCACTTAAAAACATCTACTGTCTTAGCTCTAGTTAAATAATGAAATCGTTAGTGTGGTCGTTGGTTTTCGTGGATTCGATCCCTAAATACTATTACGTTTGTTGTGCACTTGCAGTAGGATATAGGGTTAAAACTCGTTGTATCAAGTTTTTGGCGCCGTTGCCGGGGACCAATAGTAGTGCCTTTCGAATATTTATTGAGTTAGAGACTAAGACACCTTCGTTTACCTTTTGTTTTTATTTATTTGTTTTGTTTTTCAGGTACTGTTTTCATAATGACTGACGGAGGAGAGAACACAGTCAATTTTACAAGCCAGGAAGCTACGTTAGAACGGGTAAGGCGAGAGATCGAAGAGCTGAAACGGGAAAAAGATGCTAGAATAGAACATATACCAAGAATGGCCATTGGTGAACTAGAAACACCTCACGCTACTATCAATGTTGATCATCGATTTCCGTTAGTTTACTAGAGGGATGCATTGAGCATGAGTTGAGCTCTCCTTTGATAGCATTGGTGAGACAATTTACCTTTCACGGTTCCCCAGCTGAAAACCCTATAGATCATCTCGTAAACTTTGAGGAAATCTGCAGTACAACCGCACCTAGAGGGATACCTGAGAATTATGCTAAGTGCAAACTTTCCAAATTTTCGTTGGAAGGAAAGGGAACCAAATGGCTTCAGTCTTTGCAAGCAGGGTCTTTAACCTCATGGGAACAGGTTTGAAACAAGTTTCTGGATAATTTCTTCACCAAAGAAAAGACTGCTAAGTTGAAAAACTAGATCTCAAATTTTCATCAAAGAGACGATGAGTCTTTTGGAGAAGCGTGGGATAGGTTAAAAGGATATAGAAGGGATTGCCCACACCATGGCTTCAGTGATGAACAAGTTTTGAACTCCTTTTATTGCAGACTGAGTTGGAGTTTTAAGAAGCTACTCAATTCTTCAAGCAAGGGAGATTTCACTACAAACACGAGTGAGAGCGCTTTTCAGCTGATTGAGAATTTTGCTATGAGTACAGGAGATTTACGTGAGCACGAAGAATATTCACCCGAGATGGACAAATTCACAGGGATATGTGAGAAGCTAAATCAGTTCATAGCTTCAAGTGAGTTTAGGAGGACATCTGCTAAACCTTACCCACTATTGAAGAAATCAATCCTCCAGGGCCATCAATCAGAAGTGCTTTACACTAAGCAAAAGGTCACATAATGTCCGACTCCTTCATCTAATTACGAGATTAAAGATTTAATGGAGCAGGTCATTCAGGATCAATCTAGGACTACATCCAAAATCAATAACCAGATGGGAGTTATGTACTCATAGTTGAGTTCCAGGATTGATTATGTTATGTCTAAAGTGGAGAACACGACCTCCCTTCTGGTTGCGAATGATCGATTGGGCAGTCCAAGGATCGATCGATCCAAGATTGCAGACAATGATCATCAATCTTGTGATGCTGTTATGTTGAGAAGTGGTAGGGAACTTGAAGCAAACCTCCAAAGACCGTGACCAGAGAGTGTAGTAGTCGATGTCGAGGATGATGGAGCTGAAGAGGTTTATGGGGAAACAGTCACACTTACGCTGATACCAGAGCCGTCAATAGTACCTGAGAGATCATACGCCCCAGTACCACCGTACCCAGTCCCACCAAGGAAGTCCAAAAAGGATTTAGAGAACGCCAAATGTAAGGAGTTGTTATCAGATTTGTCTATTCGGTTGCCTTATGTTGATGCCTTGCAAATGACACCTTCACTTAAGAGCTATGTCAAGATCCTAGTGACGAATAATTTCATAGGATAAGATAGGATAATGATGATCACGCACGATTGCAGTTCCAAACTTCAAAATCGCTTTCCTAAGAATGAAGAACATCCTAGATGATTTGTACTTTCAGTTCAGATAGGTTCTGTAACTTTTGAGCGTTCGTTGTGTGATCTAGGCTCAAGTGTAAACCTAATGCCATATTTTGTAGCATTGAGGTTGGGATTCTCGGACTTCTCTATGATCTTGATGTTGAGGTTGGAAATATTTTGGTACCAACCAATTTTGTGGTGTTGAAGCTAGAGGAGGAGCCTAAGGACCCTCTCATTTTAGGTCGCCCTTTTCTCCGAACAGTAGGTGCTATGATTGATGTCAGGAATGGAAGAATAGACCTACAACTAGGGGATATGAAGATGAGATTTGAGATGGACAAGATGCTGAAGAAACCAATGTTGAATGGCATGACCTTCTCTGTTGACACTTCTGAAGAAATTTCAGAAGAACTGAATGAAGAGGTATACCTTGAGGATCCTCTTGAGCTTGCGCTTACAAGAATAGAGTCGTAATGTGGGTTTGATAACGACGAAGCAGCAATCTACACCAGAATGTTGGATTCATGCAAGCCGATTGAGAAAATGATAGCCTATGCAGCTTTAGATCCTCCGACACCATCCGTACCCTCAACTTTGACAGACCCTTGGAGTGAATTAAAAGCTCCAAAAGTCGAGCTTAAGACTCTCCCAACAGGATTAAGGTATGTATTTCTTGGTTCTAATTCTACCTGTCCTGTAATAATTAACGCTAAGTTGAATGGTTCTTAATTAGAGACACTTATTAGAGAACTTCGAAAGTACCATAGGGCTATAGGTTACTCATTAGACGATATACCTGGTATTTCACCCGAGTTATGCATACATAGGATACATCTGATCGATGAGTCTAAAAGCTCTATAGAGAACCAAAGACGGTTGAATCCAAATCTGAAAGAAGTTGTCAAGAAAGAGATAATGAAATTGCTAGAAGCAGGGATCATATATCCTATATCCGATAGTAGTTGGGTTAGCCCGGTCCATGTCGTACCTTAGAAAGGAGGAATAACTGTAGTCAAAAATGAGAATAATGACTTGATACCTACCAGAAGTGTCCCAAGTCATAAGATGTGTATTGATTTTAGGACTTTAAATTTCTCTACTAAGAAGGATCATTTCCCTATGCCCTTCATGGACCAAATGCTAGAGAGATTGGCTAACCACTCTTACTACTGCTTTTTAGATGGTTATTTAGGTTTCTTTCAGATCCCCATTCACCCAGACGATCAGGAAAAAACGACTTTTACATGTCCTTACGGTACATTCGCATATCGCAGAATGCCATTTGGGTTATGCAATGCTCCAACCACTTTTCAAAGATGCATGATGTCAATTTTCACTGATATCATTGAGGATATTATGGAAGTTTTTATGGATGACTTTTCTCTATATGGTTCTTCTTTCTCTAGTTGTCTTTCTAACCTTTGCAGGGTTCTCCAACGATGTCTAAATTGGGAGAAGTATCATTTTATGGTTACAGAAGGAATTGTACTCGGTCACAAAATATCAGGGAAAGGAATCGTGGTTGATAAAGCGAAGATTGAAGTGATGACAAGCCTGAAATCACCAACCACAGTCAAGGAGATCAAAAGCTTTCTCCGTCATGTCAGTTTCTATATAAGGTTCATTAAGGATTTTTCAAAGATAGCCAGACCGCTCACTCTGCTGTGCAAGAAAGTTAAGTTTGATTTTACCAAAGAGTGCGAGGAAGGCTTTCTGACATTGAAGGGAGCTTTAGTTAGTGGACCAATAGTTCAGCCACCGGATTGGGAACTACCTTTCAAGATTATGTGTGATGCGAGTGATTACGCAGTCGGAGCTGTTTTGGGGCAGAAAAGGGACAAGAAGTTGCATGTAATCTACTATGCTATCCGAACACTCGATGATGCTCAACGAAGGTATGCAACTACAGAAAACAAACTCTTGAATATCGTTTTTGCCTTTGAGAAGTTCTAAGGTGATTGTACACACGGATCATGCTGCTCTTAAGTAGCTTCTCTCCTAGAAAGATGCTAAGCCTAGGCTACTTCGTTGGGTATTGTTATTGCAAGAGTTTGATCTTGAAATCAAAGACAAAAGAGATGTAGACAATGGAGTTGCAGACCACCTTCTGAGACTACGAATTGACGATTCTGTTCCCCTCGATGATAACCTACGGGAAGAAAAAGTTTATCGTATACACACCACTCATAAGACTCGTCAGTCGCCCGCTGATCCTCCTCGCGTTCCAGGCACTCCGTGGTTTGCCAATTATGCCAACTATCTCGCTGCAGATGTTAACCCTCCTGAGTTTCATGGATACAGGAAAAAGAAGTTTTTGAGGGATGTCAGTCGATACTACTGGGATGCTCCTTACCTGTACAAGAAATGCTCTGATGGCATCTTCAGATGATGTGTTTCTGAAAATGAGATTCCCGGTATATTGTTCCATTGTCATGGCTCCTCATATACAGGTCACTTCACCATTTTCAAGACCGTCGGGAAGGTTCTTCAATCAGGTTTCTGGTGGCCCACGATGTTTCGTGACACATACTCATTTGTTTCGACATGTGACTCTTGTCAGCGACTAGGTAACATAAGTAGAAGAAATGAAATGCCACAGAACTTCATTCTCGAAGTTGAGGTGTTTGATGTTTGGGGAATCGATTTTATGGGACCCTTCCCCATCTATTTTGGGAACCAGTACATACTTGTTGCTGTGGATTATGTGTCTAAGTGGGTTGAAGTAATAGCCAGTCCGACAAATGATGTTAAGGTGGTTGTCAAGATGTTCAAGCATATCATTTTTCCGAGATTTGGTATTCCGAGGATTGTGATCAGTGATGGTGGTTCTCTCTTCATTAACCAAACGTTTAAAAATCTGCTGAAGAAGTATGGAGTTCATCACAAGGTTGCTCCACCATATCACCCTCAAACGAGTGGTCAGGTGGAAGTCTCTAATCGACAGACCAAGAGCATTCTGCAGAAAACCATTTGTACAACCAGAAAATATTGGTCAGCTAAGTTGGATTATGCTCTTTGGGCCTATAGAACCGCTTTCAAGACACCATTAGGAATAACTCCATTCCATCTGTTGTATGGTAAAGCCTTTCACCTTCTAGTCGAGCTCAAATACAAGGCTAATTGGGCTATCAAGCATCTCAACTATGATATCAAATCTGCCTTGGAAATACGGTCACTACATATACATGAACTTGAAGAGATTCGACACTTGGCTTACGACAACTCAAGGATTTACAAAGAACGAACAAAAGCCGCCCATGATAAACGTATCCTTAACAGAAGTTTTGCTCCTAATGAAAAGGTTCATTTGTTTAACTCCCGTTTAAAACTTTTTCTTGGAAAGCTTAGGTCAAGGTGGTCCGGTCCTTTCACCATCAAGGAAGTCAGACCGTATGGAGTTGTGGTTCTGCTCAATAAATAGGGAGAAGAATTTGTGGTGAATGGGCAGCGTCTTAAACCATATTTTGGTTCCCCCGAGAAAGTCAATGAAGATTTCAAATCTTTGACTGATATAACTACCACATAGCGTCCTTCTTAGTCAAGCTATAGACTTTAAACAAGCGCTGAGTGGGAGGCAACCCACTAATAGGCTAATTTTTGCTTTATTTTTTGTTGGTTTTTACGTCGATGTTGTTTTCTGTTTTCAGGAAGCTGGTACGAGATTATGGCCCAATCGATCTGCACAAAGATCGATCATGCAACCGAAGGAGGGGAAGGCCGCCCAATCCGCCGATCGACCGAATGCCACACATCGATCGATCGACAGCCCGGTGGTGTTTGCGCACGATCCGTCCATTGACTGTGACGTTACGTCTGATCAACGTCCTTCTTGCGCACGATCCGTTGAACGAACTTCGCTCATTCCATCCCTGACTCTTCAGAGACCGATCAATCTTAGGGTGCTCGATCGATCTATACCTCCAGGTATGGTACATTTCATAGGAGTGAACTACCATTTGTCCGTACTCATTAGACGATATACCTGGTATTTCACCCGAGTTATGCATACATAGGATACATCTGATCGATGAGTCTAAAAGCTCTATAGAGAACCAAAGAAGGTTGAATCCAAATCTGAAAGAAGTTGTCAAGAAAGAGATAATGAAATTGCTAGAAGCAGGGATCATATATCCTATATCCGATAGTAGTTGGGTTAGCCCGGTCCATGTCGTACCTTAGAAAGGAGGAATAACTGTAGTCAAAAATGAGAATAATGACTTGATACCTACCAGAAGTGTCCCAAGTCATAAGATGTGTATTGATTTTAGGACTTTAAATTTCTCTACTAAGAAGGATCATTTCCCTATGCCCTTCATGGACCAAATGCTAGAGAGATTGGCTAACCACTCTTACTACTGCTTTTTAGATGGTTATTTAGGTTTCTTTCAGATCCCCATTCACTCAGACGATCAGGAAAAAACGACTTTTACATGTCCTTACGGTACATTCGCATATCGCAAAATGCCATTTGACTTTTACATGCTCCAGCCACTTTTCAAAGATGCATGATGTCAATTTTCACTGATATGATTGAGGATATTATGGAAGTTTTTATGGATGACTTTTCTCTATATGGTTCTTCTTTCTCTAGTTGTCTTTCTAACCTTTGCAGGGTTCTCCAACGATGTCTAAATTTGGAGAAGTGTCATTTTATGGTTACAGAAGGAATTGTACTCGGTCACAAAATATCAGGGAAAGGAATCGAGGTTGATAAAGCGAAGATTGATGTGATGACAAGCTTGAAATCACCAACCACAGTCAAGGAGATCAAAAGCTTTCTCCGTCATGCCGGTTTCCACATAAGGTTCATTAAGGATTTTTCAAAGATAGCCAGACCGCTCACTCAATTGCTGTGCAAGGACGTTAAGTTTGGGTTTACAAAAGAGTGCGAGGAAGCCTTTCTGACATTGAAGGGAGCTTTAGTTAGTGCACCGATAGTTCAGCCACCGGAATGGGAACTACCTTTCAAGATTACGTGTGATGCGAGTGATTACGCAGTCAGAGCTGTTCTCGGGCAGAAAAGGGATAAGAAGTTGCATGTAATCTACTATGCTAGCCGAACACTCGATGATGCTCAACGAAGGTATGCAACTACAGAAAATGAACTCTTGACTATCGTTTTTGCCTTTGAGAAGTTCAGATCCTATCTTGTTGGTTCTAAGGTGATTGTACACACGGATCATGCCGCTCTTAAGTATCTTCTCTCCAAGAAAGATGCTAAGCCTAGGCTACTTCGTTGGGTATTGTTACTGTAAGAGTTTGATCTAGAAATCAAAGACAAAAGAGATGTAGACAATGGAGTTGCAGACCACCTTTTGAGACTACGAATTGACGATTCTATTCCCCTCGATGATAATCTACGGGAAGAACAAGTTTATCATATACACACCACTCATAAGACTCGTCAGTTGCCCGCTGATCCTCCTCGCGTTCCAGGCACTCCGTGGTTTGCCAATTATGCCAACTATCTCACTGCAGATATTAACCCTCCTGAGTTTCATGGGTACAGGAAAAAGAAGTTTTTGAGGGATGTCAGTCGATACTACTGGGATGCTCCTTACTTGTACAAGAAATGCTCTGATGGCATCTTCAGACGATGTGTTTCTGAATATGAGATTCCCGGTATATTGTTCCATTGTCATGGCTCCTCATATGCAGCTCACTTTGCCACTTTCAAGACCGTCGCGAAGGTTCTTCAATCAGGTTTCTGGTGGCCCACGATGTTTCATGAAACATACTCATTTGTTTCGACACGTGACTCTTGTCAGCGACAAGGTAACATAAGTAGAAGAAATGAAATGCCACATAACTTCATTCTCGAAGTTGAGGTGTTTGATTTTTGGGGAATCGATTTTATGGGACCCTTCCCCATCTCTCTTGGAAACCAATACATACTTGTTGCTGTGGATTATGTGTCCAAGTGGGTTGAAGCAATAGTCAGTCCGACAAATGATGTTAAGGTGGTTGTCAAGATGTTCAAGCATATCATTTTTCCGAGATTTGGTATTCTGAGGATTGTGATCAGTCATGGTGGTTCTCTCTTCATTAACAAAACGTTTAACAATCTACTCACGAAGTACGGAGTTCATCACAAGGTTGCTACACCATATCACCCTCAAACGAGTGGTCAGGTGGAAGTCTCTAATCGAGAGACCAAGAGCATTCTGCAGAAAACCGTTTGTACAACCTGAAAAGATTGGTCAGCTAAGTTGGATGATGCTCTTTGGGCCTATAGAACCGCTTTTAAGACACCATTAGGAACAACTCCATTCCATCTGTTGTATGGTAAAGTCTGTCACCTTCCAGTCGAGCTCGAATACAAGGTTAATTGGGCTATCAAGCATCTCATCTATGATATCAAATCTGCCTCGGAAAAACGGTCACTACGGATACATGAACTTGAAGAGATTCGACTGTTGGCTTACGACAACTCGAGGATTTACAAAGAATGAACAAAAGCCGCCCACGATAAACGTATCCTTAACATGAGTATTGGTCCTAATGACAAGGTGCTTTTGTTTAACTCTCGTTTAAAACTTTTTCTCTTGGAAAGCTTAGGTCAAGGTGGTCCGGTCCTTTCACCATCAAGGAAGTCAGACCGTATGGAGCAGTGGTTCTGCTCAATAAACAGGAAGAAGAATTTGTGGTGAATGGGCAGCGCCTTAAACCATATTTTGGTTCCCCCGACAAAGTCAATGAAGATTTCAAATCTTTGACTGATATAACTACCACATAGCGTCCTTCTTAGTCAAGCTATAAACTTTAAACAAACACTGAGTTGGAGGCAACCCACTAATAGGCTAGTTATTGCTTTATTTTTTGTTGGTTTTTACGTCGACGTTGTATTCTGTTTTCAGGAAGCTGGTAAGAGATTATGGCCTGATCGATCTGCATTAAGATCAATCATGCAACAGAAGAAGGGGAAGGCTGCCCGATCCGCCGATCGACCCAATGGCACACATTGATCGATCGACAGCCCGGTGGTGTTTGCGCACAATCCGTCCATCGACCCAATGGCACACATCGATCGATCGACAGCCCGGTGGTGTTTGCGCACGATCCGTCCATCAACCATGACGTTAAGTCTGATCGACGTCCTTCTTGCGCACGATCCGTTGAACGAACTTCGCTCATTACATCCCTGACTCTTGAGAGACCGATCAATCTTAGGGTGCTCGATCGATCTATACCTCCAGGTACGTTTCCAAAATCCGAGAACAATTTTCAATAACTTCTTTTGCTTCCTTTCGTTCTTCCTCTCACTAATTTTCACACCGAGACGGTGTGAAGTAAGTCTGGGGGAGAACCGTTTTCAAGAACTTTGAATTCTGAGGAATGGTAAATTTCATAGGAGTGAACTACCATTTGTCCTATTTTCGATAAGCATTGTTGACTATTAGAAAACCCAGAGATTCATCAGCTGTTCATTTTAAAACCACTTTCTCTCGATTGTTTCGAAAATCCGGTATTAACTTCAAACTTAACCTGATTTAATTTCCTTGTCTAGAGGGTTGGTGTACATTAGATCAGACTATTAATCTCACTTTGAGAGACCCCAAAAAGCTTGGTTCTCCTTTTCTCAAAGATTCTTGCACTCTAAATTTCAACAAATTGAAGTAAGCCTAGGGTAAAAGTTTCTCAATGACGCTGCTTGTTTTTAAGGTAAACTGGACAGTTCCAAGGACACGTCCAAAGACATATTCTTGTTCACCTTACTAACTCACTTAATGAGAGAAACTCCAATGAAGCTACTTGCATTACACACCTTTGAAATTACAAGATAAAAAAAAAGTGCCGATAAAAAGAAAATACAATGATACCCTAGAAAAGTAGGGAGAAATCGGTTTGAAAAGAAAAAAATAAGAGGAAAAGAACCACAGCATGGTGGATACTTAGTGTTGGGAATGAGTCCATGTGTCTTTTGATCAATATTCTCTGTATAAGGCCGCACCTAGACTCATAAGAGGTTGGTGTCGTGATCTAGAACTTTTGGGTCTGATTTTGGAATTAGGATGGACTAGTTGTTAAGTCTGGGGGAAGTATAAGGTGGTCTCTCTCTTGTCGAATGAATCGAGTGTTCTTTGCTCAGGTTTTGAGATGTTAAATTCTTATGATGAATGAGTTCTTAAGTTTATATCTTCCTGTTAGATCATTGGGTATTAGCTTGAGGACAAGCAAAAAGCCAATTCTGAGGGAATTGATATACCTCATTTATACCGACTTTAGCTTACTAATTCATATGTTCTCTTTAGTCTTTGTCGTGTTCTTCGCGTCTTTTCAGATACAAAACGTAAGAATACTTTGGGTTCTACATGTTGAGCAAGAGTGGAGCTTAACTTTGGATTTTTCCACTTCGAGTTGAACGATCGATCGAGCAACACCAAGATCGATCGATCGTAACTTTAGATAGGTAAACTTGCGCTGGATCCGATGAACGACTTCTCACGCCTGACATGATCGGCCCCCCACTCGTCTATATTATGTGCACGATTTGTTGCACGACTTAGCACTCAGAGATCGATCGAACCAGTTAAGGAGAAGTTGCGCACGATCCTTTGCACGATACAGAAGTTTCAAGATCGAATGAAGAAGGGTTGATCGAACGAGCAGTTTACAGATCGATCGAACCACGACTCTGCGAAACAAAAAGGGAATTTCCTTATTCCGTGCCAGGTTGTTTTATTTCTATAAATTAGGTTAAGAAAACACATTTTGAGATATACTTTTAGAGAGAGAAAAAGCAGCAGACATTTATTGTAACCTAGGGAAGAAGGATTGAGATCTCTACATCCTTAGAGAAGATCCCTGAACGTCTATTGCATCTATTTTGAGTTTTAAATGAATTTTCTTACAATTGCTTGCTTGTTCTCTATTTCCATGTTTGAGTAATTCATAGTCAAGTTTAGGGTCAAGGATCAAGGATGAGGAACAAATAGGTTTCGATTATGGAATCTCAACCTCGAAACATGGTTATTGCTTAGGTTAAAGTAGCTAACTAATATGTGATCTAAGGTTGCTTATTATCCCAGAAGTTTAATAAGAACTAGAACCTTTCTAGGTAAGCAACACCTTCACTACCAACGAGAGTTGATGCTAGGTTGGGTTGTGGACACTTAGGAACCGTCAATACTGCATGGTTAGATTCCCAGAACCAACGAGAGTTAGGATATCTAGGATCTAGGAATAATGATTATTGCTGCGAGAGTAGGATAGTCAACTGTAATTTCTTAGTTTAGAACGAAACTGATTTTGCCTGAATAGATTCCTCATCATATCCTTGATTTCCTTGTGAATCCCCTAAACTTGATTCCTTAGATATTGTTTACATTAATTTCCTTGTTATACTAGATTGCACTTAAAACATCTATTGTCTTAGCTCAAGTTAAATAATCAAATCGTTAGTGTGGTCAATGGTCTTTGTTGATTCGATCCCTAAATACTATTACGTTTGCTGTGCACGTGTAGTAGGATATAGGGTTAAAACTCGTTGTATCACCTTTCCCTGATATTTTGTGACCGAGTACAATCCCTTCTGTAACCATAAAATGACACTCTTCCCAATTTAGCACTAGATGCCTGTCTTGACAACGTTGGAGAACCCTGCAAAGATTAGAAAGACAACTAGAGAAAGAAGAACCATACACAGAAAAGTTATCCATAAAAACTTCCATAATATCCTTAATCATATCAGTGAAAATCGACATCATGCATCTTTGAAAAGTAGCTGGAGCATTGCATAACCCAAATGGCATTCCACGATATGCAAATGTACCATAAGGACATGTGAAAGTCGCCTTTTCCTGATCGTCAGGATGAATGAGAATTTGAAAGAAACCTGAATAACCATCTAAAAATCAAGAGTAAGAATGGTTAGCCAATCTCTCAAGCTTTTGATCCATGAAGGGCATAGGGAAGTGATCCTTCTTAGTAGAGAAATTTAAAGTCCTGAAGTCAATACACAGTTCTGGTAGGTATCAATTAATTATTCTCATTCTTGACCACAGTAATGCCTCCTTTCTTAGGTACGACATGGACATGACTAACCTAATTACTATCAGGTATAGGATATATGATCCCCGCTTCTAACAATTTCATTATATATTTCTTGACAACTTCTTTTAGATTCGGGTTCAACCTTTTTTTGGTTCTCTATAGAACTCTTAGACTCATCGATCAGATGTATCCTATGTATGCATAACTCAGGTGAAATACCAAGGATATCATCTAATGAATAACCTATAGCCCTACGGTACTTCCGAAATTCTCTAATAAGCATTTCTGGATATATCTCCATTTCAGAACCATTCAACTTAGCATTAACGATTAGAGGATTGGTAGAATTAGGACCGAAAAACACATACCTTAGCCCTGCTGGGAGAGTCTAAAGCTCGACTATGGGGGCCTTTAACTCACTTCAAGGGTCTGTCAAAGCTGAAGGTATGGATGGTTTTGGAGGGTCTCAAACTGCATAAGCTATGATCTCCTCAATTTGCTTACACGAATCCAACATTCTGGTATAACTTGTTGCTTCGTCGTTTGCAAACCCACATTTAGACTCTATCCTTGTAAGCGCCAGCTCAAGAGGGTCCTCAACAAATATCTCTTTTTTCAATTCTTCTGCAATTTCTTTAGAAGTGTCAACAGAAAAAGTCATGCCATTCAACATCGGCTTCTTCAACATCTTGTCCATCTCAAATCTCATTTTCATATCCCATAGTTGTAGATCAATTCTTCCAATCCTGACATCAATCATAGCACCTACTATTCGGAGAAAAAGTCGACCTAAGATGAGAGGATCCTTAGGTTCTTCGTCTGGCTTCAACACTACAAAATCAGTTGGTACTAATGTATTCTTAACTTCAACATCAAGATCCTCGAGAATACACCACTGAATATTTCATTAAAACGGTCTGCAAAGATAAGAGAGATCTTGGTTTGCTTGAAGTTCGAGAATCCTAACCTCAATGCTATAGAATATGGCATTAGGTTTACACTTTAGCCTAGATCACACAACGAACGCTCAAAAGTCACGGAACTTATCCGGACCAAAAGTACAAATCGTCCAGGATCTTCTTCTTTCTTAGGGAACCGATTTTGAAGTCTAGAACTGCAATCTTGCGTGATCATCATCACTCTATCTTCTCCTATGAACTTGTTCGTCACTAGAAGCTCTTAAGTGAAGGTATTATCTGCAAGACATCAACTAAGGTAACCGAATAGACAAATCTGATTATAACTCCTTACATTTGGCGTTCTCCAAGTCCTTTTGGATTTCTTCAGTAAGATGGGGTATGGTTCTACCAGAGCGTATGATCTCTAAGGTGCTGCTGATTTGCTTTGGTGTCAAAGTAGGTGTGGCTGTTCCCTCATAGATCTCTTCAGCTCTATCATCCTCAACATCGACCACTACTCTCTCTTGTCTCCGTTTTTGGAGGTTTGCTTCAAGTTCTCTACCACTTCTCAACATAACAGCATTACAAGTTTGATGATAATCATTCGAAGCCAGAAGGGAGGTTGTGTTTTCCACCTTAGACATAACATAATCAATCTTGGAACTTAACTCTGAGTACATCACTCCAATCTGATTATTGATTTCGGATGTAGTCCTAGATTGACCCTGAATGACCTGCTCCAATAAAGCTTTAATCCACGAAGACCAATTATCACACTAACGATTTGATTATTTAACTAGAGCTAAGTCGATGGATATTTTGAATGGAATCGATTGTAACTAGGAAGTTTAATATAAACAATATCTAAAGCATCAAGCTTAGGGAATTCTTAAGGAAGTCAAGGGTAAGATGAGGAATCTATTCATGCAAGATCAGTTTCCTTCTCGACTAAGAAATAATAATTGACTAACCTATTGTCGCATCGATAATCACTATGCCTAGATCCTAGAAATCCTAACTCTCGTTGGTTCTAGAATTCTAACCGTGCAGTATTGGCAGTTCCTAAGTGTCCACAACCCAACCTAGCATCAACTCTCATTGGTAGTGAAGGAGTTGCTTACCTAGATAAGTTCTGAATCTTATTTAACTTCTGGGATAATAAGTAACCTGAGATGATAGATACTCTAATCTAAGCATTAACCATGTTTGTAGGTTGAGATTCCATAGTTGAAACCTATTTGTTCCTCACCCTTGAATCCCTTAAGATCCTTAGAATACCATAAACTTGACTATGAACTACTCATACATGGAAATAGAGAACAAGCAAGCAATTGTAAGGAAATTCATTGAAAACTCAGAATAGATGGAATAGATGTTTAGGAATTCTTCTCCTCTAGGCTACAAAAAGAGTCTGCCACTTTTTCTCTCTGCAAAAGCGTACCTCAAAACGTGTTTTTTTTAATCTAATATATAGAGTAAACCAAACTGGTACAAAATAAGGAAATCTGGTTTTCGCTTCGCAGGTTCTTGGATTGATCGATCCTTCAACTGCTCAATCGATCAAGTTTTTGCATTCAATCATGAAGCTTCCATATCGTGTAAAGGATCGTGCTCAACTTCTCCTTAAATAGCTCGATCGATCTCTGAGTGCTTGGTCGTGCAGTGAATCATGTGCATGACATAGACAGATGGAGGTCGATCGTGTCAGGCACGAGAAGTCGGTCAATGGATCAAGCATAGTTTTCCCTATCTAATGTTGCGATCGATCGATCTTGATGTTGATCGATTGATCGTTTATCTCATAGTGGAAAAAGCCAAAGTTAAGCTCCAATCCTACTTAGCATGTGGAATCCAAAGTATCCTTGCGTTTTGTACCTGAAAAGACTCTAAAAACACGACAAAGACTAAAGAAAATATATGAATTAGTAAGCTATAAGTCGGTATAAACGAGATATATCAACAACCCCCATGGCTACGATTAAGTAATACTGAATATTCCACACTCGTGATACAGAACATCATACATCGTGTCCATGCTTCACTGAAACCCAATTTTCGAAACAAGATCTCAACAAAATTCCATTCAAATCTGTCATAGGCTTTACTCATGTCTGTCTTGATAGCTATATATTTACCCTTGATTGAGTTATTAGTTCGAAGAGCATGGAACATCTCCTGGGCTAACAAAATATTGTCTGAAATTTGGCGGCCCTCTACAAATGTGTATTGCGTTTCCGAAACCAATTTTGGTAAAACCCACCTCAGTCTCAGACATAGCACCTTAGATATAATCTTATAGACTACATTCCACAAACTAATCGGCCGAAACTCGGTTATCCTTGTTGGTCAAGAAATTTTCAGAATCAGACATATGTTAGTCCTATTTAAACCATACTCAAAAGTACCGTGGAGTAAAAAGTTATTCACTAACTCAACCAGATCGTCCTTTGCTGAATCCCAAGCCTCCTGATAGAACAACGTCGTCATCCCATCAGGCCCGGGTGCTTTGTCCGGATTCATCGAAAAGAGAACTTGTTGAACTTCCCCAACATTAGCTCGTCGCATCAAGAATTAATTATCTATCTGAGTAGTCTTAGGCTCTAATTCGGCCAAAACCAGAGTTGTATCCCCATTACTAGAGAAGAGATCTGAAAAATACAAAGTCGCCTCTCGGAGAATATCCTCGTCCTTCGTTAGCCAATTATTCTCCCGCAAATATAACCAAATAATCCTATTACGTGCTCTCCTCAACTTCGTTTGAGCATGGAAAAACTTGTATTTTCATCCCCTTCTGCGAACCATCTATTTCTACTTTTTTGCTTCCATTAAATTTCTTCTTTATCATAAGCTCGACAAAGATCCTTTGAGACTTGCACAATCCTATCTGAATCAGGTGAACCACTATTCTTCAGGTTTTCCAACTCCCGTTTATACTTGTTTACGTCCTCACGACCTGGAAAAATTGATTTGCTCCGCCAGTGCAATATCTCACGCTGACAAAACCTCAATTTTTTGGAAAACGTGGTGTCCCGTCTAAAATATTTTTCCGCCCAGCTTTCATGGATAACATCTGTAAGCCTGGGTTTTCCGATCCAGGGTTTGTCAAAAATAAATTGACGTTTTTTCAATATTGCATTATCCGAAAACCGTCCTACAATTGGTCGATGATCAGACCCAATCATGTCCAAGTATTCAACCTCTGATCGGGGGAACACCTCATGCCATTCTTCGTTCCCATAAGCTTTATCCAGAACATAGCGGACAATTCCCATTTGTCGTACCCCCCGCCAAGACCAATTGTTACCAAGTTTTGGAAAATCAATCAAGTTGCAGTCCTGAAGCATCTGATTAAATGCCACAAAAGTGGATGCCGATCTCAATGTTCCTCCACACTTCTCATGATTCCCAGATATCTCATTAAAGTCACCTATGACTAACCAGGGTTCTAACCGCTGGACCCCCATTCTAGTTAACTGTTCCCAGACAATATCTCGTTTATGTTGAATTGGTTCGCCATAAAAAAAGTTATATGAACAATATTACCATCCAATTATGAAGATATATTGATCATATTTTTGTTTTTATAATTAATGTTGACTCTCCTATTTTTCGGATAAAATAAGGCTGTCTCCACTTGTCCCAATCGGTTCAACTCTGGTTAATAAATTCTAACCAAAATGACTCTGTATTTTCTCCATGAAAAATAATTATTTTTAGTCTCAGAAAAAAATAAAAATTCAGGTCTAAACTTTTTCTAGACGTCTCGCAAATAACTAATTTTGCCTCAACAGCAGTTGGAGACAGACCTACTTCCGCTGTCACAGTTGCCCCAGCGTCGACTGCCATTGAGTATTCCCGTTGACCCATGTCTCCGCCAATAGGACCAGCTGAAAATTGTTCCATTTGTGTTTTGACAGAATCCCAAAAAATTCAGGAGCCGCATTTTGCATATGTTCATCTTGGAACAAAGGCCTGCGGACCTGCAATAGCACCAAGAACATCCCAAAATCAAATAAAATTAAACAGAGCCATATATGATGTTCCCAAGATGCAGAACAACAAAATTCAGAATAAACCCGGTTAGTGTCTAGAATTCCGCACCGACATACCAATTTTGCAGACTCCTTTGCTCTCAATTGAGGCAGTCCACGACCATGCTTTATCTCAGTTCTGCCTGCATACATACTGGGCTGCGAGGAGCCTGTAGTTACAAAACCTTTGTAACTTTTAGACTTACGATCTACCATTACCCATTCTCTCACCAGCTGGTTTTGCCTTATAACAGTGCCATGTATCATGGGTCATCCGATAGCAAATCCCACAAAAACCTAAGAAACGTTTATACTCTACGTCGGTGGCGATAACACCCCCTATCGATTCAAAAAGGAGAGTGAGCCTCACCCATAAACTTATTGTGTTAGGGTAATCAGCCCCGGCCATAGCCCTCCATGGGACGTAAGCCACCACCCACTTATCAAAATTTATCAAACCATTTGCCAGAACTCGTTCTAAGTCCTCTTCCTCATTGATTTCGAACTGAAATCTACCATTACCCAAATTTAGACCATTTACCCGACCTACAAGATCCCAGAATTGAGGCATCCTAAATAAGATTGTATATACGTTATGTATTTGTGGATTTAAACAGCGCCCCGTCAAGACCTTTGAGGAGCGAGCCAATAATTCCGAGTTATCGATTTTCGGTATCATAATTTTTAGACCCCTAGGTGGTGACCCAGACGCTGCCATCTGTCTGTTAATAGCATGCTGCGACATCATAACACATAAACTAACTAAACTCCTCGTTGTTCTTTGAGTGAAAGTTGATCGATATACCATATTTCTACCACACAAAACATATGACCCCGAGCCCTTGACTAATATAGGCAGGAATACTGCATGATAATAGGAGGGATATAACTGCTGATAAAATTAAACTTTAAATCAAAAGTGATCCGAATTTTCCAGAATCCGCCTACCAATTCCTTAATCCACGATATGATAAAATTTGAATGGATTATTATCTTATCAATACGCCAAGTTATAAAAAGTCTGAAATATCCCCCACTAGATGCCTGAGAATTTACCTCTCGACCTTTATATTGTTCTGCTATGGTAAACCCATGAGCATTAACCTCCAAGAAAAGATGGAAAAAGCCATCTCCCAGATATCCTTCCTGTCAGTTCCGATCCCCATAAATCAGCAATAACCTGCCAGAAAGATAACCAATTACCATTTCTATTCAGAAACCGCACACCCCAGAGAGCTCCTACGAGACTGAAGCGGTACATGTGACCCGAGAGGGTCCCGGAACTTACATGTTCTCGAAGCCTTCCAAAACAATCCCATTGACGCCATTGGTGTAGATCTTCTCGGAGATCTATGAACCAAAACTGCGGCAAAAAGACCTCTTATTACCTCCAAGAAAAGAACAGAGTGATACGATAACCAAAACCCCCTGCTCTTGACTAATATTAGTATAATAACCCTGTTATCCAGAGAAAACTGCAAAGCTAAACTACACAACGATTGCATTACCACCCCTATTCCATTTGACAGACCCACTTACAAATAAGACCCACCCGAAAGACCACCGACTTAATAGCAAAAACACTAGAAGCACAACGGTCCCACTGTTATCCAACTTGTAAGTATAATGAACCAAAGATGTGTCTACCAAACCAACACCACACTAAATTGAAATCCAAACAAACCGCAAACTATAACTTACTGGCACAACCGTAATATCCTCTATTACACAGAGTTGATACAACCATCAATTCTCCATACTCGGGATCATTACGAGTATATCAATTGTGAAGGTAATCTTATCACAACCAAAATACACATTCCCCTGAGATTTATCCAAGTTTTTCCATGAAACTAGTATTTCCAACCTTCGAGCCGAAAAATCTGTACCAAAACTTACCAGCCTTTCCAACTGGACAATCATAGGCTAATACACAATCATACTAACATCCTAAAGATCCAATAACCCAGAAACCTCCAATCGACCCCCGATCTTATAGAGAACCAGAGAGAAAATGACTTATCTTGCTTTCGTTGAGGAAGCCGAAGGGAATCACAATCAGATCGAAACTCTCCTCCAAAGCCAAGATGAACCCTAGAAACCCTCTACGAACCTCCGCTCCACTCACCTAGTCCACCGCGTGCTTCAGATTTCTGGAAATGAACAAACCCTAATTTCGAAATGGAGAAAAACGATCCAACCCTAATTTCGAAATGGATCGTTTTTCTACCGACGATCAATGACGGTTTTGGAAATGTGCGTACTCCGGTCAGAAACGGTAGAAATTTTCCTACCACTACCGACAACGACCAAATACTGACCAAAACCGACAGTACCAACAAAGAACGTTCTCCATGTACCACTTTCATTTGTAACTAAAATAGGTAGACCCGTCAGATTCGGTAGGAAAATTATATATATATATATATATATATATATATATATATATATATATAAACGAACAAACGCTTGTCTTTCGTCTTCACCATCAATTTGCTTAAAAGAGAAAACATTATGTCAAATATTCAATTTAGATCGTGGATGGATCAAGAAAGAATTGATCCAGAACCGGGGTTACTAACAGAAGATTATGCAGATGGGATGAAACAATTCATGGAGTTTGCCGGGAATCAAAGCATAACTCGTGAAACACATAAGTATCAATGTTTGCATAAGTTAGACTTAATGCAACACATAAGTATATATTACAAATTTTATAAGAACTAAAAAGACTACATACGTATATGCGTGCATTTTGGGAATAAACATTTGAGTGAATGAAATACATATTATATATGGGATATATTATAAAACATATAAAATATGTGGTCGGAAACGGTAGGACTATTTTAGCGACCAGAACCGACGAAACATATAAAATATAAAGTTGTATTTAATCATTAAATATATGATTAATAGTGTGTATATATATAAAGGATTAGATCGCAAAGCAAAGAGCCATATATGCAGTTTTTCATTTATAGGAGTTGTACTATATATAACGAGCATTATCAATGTTTGCATAATAGACATTTGAGTGAATGAAATACATATTATATATGGGATATATTATAAAACATATAAAATATGTGGTCGGAAATGGTAGGACTATTTTACCGACCAGAACCGACGTAAAGGGTTGGAAAAGAGAGCGGAAAAATTTTCGTTACGGGTAAATGTGTCCGCAAAGCTGTTACACGTGTCTATACTATAACCGACCGTTTCCGATGACATCATACCTCTTCCAACATTATATCACTGGCAATGTTTCATCTCGTTCTATTCCTTGGAAAATTGCATAGGATTCTTCCGGCATCTTCACCGGCAACTAAATCACCTATTCCAGCATCTTCCGACTTCACCACTTCCGGATTCTTCCCACCCTTTCGCCGATCATTTGAGTTTGGCCGAATTTACTCATTGTTATATGCCAAATTTCTTATCTTTTTTCTTCTTTTTCTTCATATATTTGCAATTGTTTGTAATATATTTGTATATCTGTTAGTCCTCGTATTGAATTTGGTTTTAGGTTTCTCCTTGTTGGTGAAACCATCTGTAAATTCTTGAGCTTTCTTAACTTTCCTTCGAAATCTAGTAGCTTGTCGATCTAGAGAATCCAAACTATTATTTCATTGATTTAATTTCTGAATATATTTGTTGGTTGCAGAAAATTAGATGGTGTAATCACAAGTATTGTTTTTTTTTGTGTGTGGACTCAATTGAATTCATAGAATCATTAGTTGCAACTATTAAGTCATGCAATTAGCTCTTAGTTAGCTACACGATTAAGTGAGATTTGTGAATTCCTTCGTTTAGATTTGAATGGCAATGTGGGACTTTTGATTTATATTAAAGTCTCTTATTTGATTCAGATGAAACAGATTTATTACTTGTGGTACATATGGATATGTTTTAGTGCTTTTGGTTCGCTGTGATTCCTGATCGATTGGTTTATTTTGAGTCTTTGTGATTCACTTCATTTTGTTAAACGATTTTCTTATTTTCTTATATTAAACGATTTGTTTTTCTTTTGTTAAACGATTTGTGATGATTGTTAACGTCAAAATTTTTATCAAACACATAGCATTACTTATCAAATTTCTGGGTGTTTGAACGGGTTTGATTGATCAAAATCATGATGAATGATTTTTTTTTCAGTGAAGTTATTTTTTATTATTATTATCGAATTTGGATGACTATTTATTCAAATTCAGATAAATAGATAAATAAGAAAATAAAAAATTATGATTATAAAACATGCCAATACAAAATATATCAACAATTTAGACCAAATATATTGTCTAACTAATAATTAAAAAATTGAAAGATAAAGTATATAGTCACTAAATAATATCAATTATCAATGTCAAATATACATATATATCAATCGGTTACCAGAAAAAATATATATATAGTAGTATATATATATACTACTTAATCACTCGTGATGTGCACGATGCATATTCATTCACAAACATATAAATTTAAATTGATTACAAAATGTTATGTGTTTATTTAAATCTTTCTTTAAACCATAAAGAACATTTGGAGTACGTATACAATATATTCAATTGTAAGGCTAGTTACGGTGACATTCAGAGACATGTACTTGGTTCACTTGTCTTTGACTCGGATCAAACCCAAAGTCTGAGTCCTATTCCACACTCCTCTCCCGATTATTATTATTTTAAATTTTACATTTCTTTTTTTTTTTTTTTTTCGTCGGCGTAGGAAGTGGTCGGAAATTTCCGACCACCACCGACGGCGGATTTCCGACAACTTCCGACAGGCGTCTTCCGACAACGTCCGACGGCAGTCTTCCGACTCTTCCCGACGGCACGTTTCCGACACCTCCCGACGGCACGTTTCCGACAACTTCTGACTGCTTTTTTCCGACGTGTGCCGACCTTGATATCGCCTCTGTTTTTGGCTTTTTCTATTTAAAAGAAGCAACGTTGAGTGATCACCACTCTTACAACTGAAAATGAGAAGGTGGAGTTTTGTTTCCTAACAAGTCGAAAACCACTCCCGTATTTGCAGAACAATAAATGATATGCAGAGACTAAGTCTCATTATTTGCTGAAACATAAATCAAGTCAAACATCTTCTTCAATAAGCTTTGTCATGGGCTTGCAAACTCGTTTTGGTCTCTCCGTAGGCCCATTAGCATTTGTGTCTCTATCAGTATTCCGTTCCCCAGCAGAAATCTTGTCCTCAAGATTTGGAAAACTTGCGTTGAACTTATCAGTATCTTCCCAAGTCGCATCTTCTAGTGGCAGACCTTCCCATTGTATCAAAGACTCATGTTTCTGCACTTTGCCTTGCTGAGATACACGTACCTGTACATGGTGTGTCATTGCCAATTCATTCCTTGAGGAGTGATACATGAAAGACATTATGGATGCTTCAACCCTCTAGAAGCTTCAAATGGTAAGCCACATGTCCTATCTTGTCTCAAATTTGGAATGGTCCATAATATCGTGTGGCTAGCTTATGCGAGCTCCTCCGAAAGACAGATTTTTGGCGATACGGTTGAAAGCGCAAATACACCAGTCACCCACAGTAAAATTAACATCAAGCCTCTTGGTATCAGTTGTATCTTTCATCCTGCGAACTGACCTCTCTAAAGAATCCTTAAGATCGACAAAATCTCATCACGAGAGCGAAGTTGCTCATCGAGCTCAACCAACATTGTTGAGCCATTTTCATAAGGAGGAAGAGATGGTGGTGGTCTCCCATAAACAGCATGAAATGGAGCCATACCTATCGACACATAATAAGTGGTATTGTACCAATATTCGGCCTAAGGAATTAGTGCACTCCATTGGCGAGGTTGTTGTGTGTGAAACAACGTAGAAATTGCTCAGTACACCGGTTAACCAACTCCGTTTGACCGTCGGTTTGAGGGTGATATGTCAAAGAAAAGTTGAGAGTAGTTCCTGTCAATCTCCAAAACTCCTTCCAAAATTGGCTGATGAAAATGAGATCTCGATCACTGACAATAGAGGGGGGCAGACCGTGTAGCTTGAAGACGTATGTAATGTATCAAGCGGCCATTGACTTGGCAGTATAAAGATGCAAGAGTGGAATTATATGTGCAGCTTTGGTAAGACGGTCAACGACAACAAGGAGAAATGTATAGCTAATGTGTCTGCATTTTACCACATTTTAGGACCATTATTTAGCATGTTTTGCATTCATACTTGCATTGTTATCATTGTTTTAGGTTCTTTTTAGCATAATTTGCATTATTAGTGTTGGGCATTGCATACATTGCATAAAAGGGATTTTTAGGTACTTTTTGGAGTTTATCACGGAGTATTTCGGATTACAAGAAGACCAATGAGGAATCGTCTGGCCTAAGGTTGAAGTTC
Source organism: Lepidium sativum (assembly GCA_023374145.1). NCBI lineage: Eukaryota > Viridiplantae > Streptophyta > Magnoliopsida > Brassicales > Brassicaceae > Lepidium > Lepidium sativum. Next base: position 11,936 of record JAKUCM010000047.1, on the reverse strand, counting down.
AGGATGCGAACTAGAAGATTTGGCACTCGAGTCTCTGACACTCGAGCATGACACTCGACCATCACTTGGTCGAGTGACTTTACGGGCCAGAACTAAGACTTTGGACGAAGATTGACTCTTTGGGCTTCTCTGCGAAAAAGGCCCATCAAAACCCCTTTGTGCAAAGCCCAATTATCTTTTAGTTCTTTTTCTATTTTCTTTCTTAAGGGAATTTCCTTTTCACTTTTTAAAGGAATTTCCCATTTTTCTTTCTAGGGAATTTTCCCTTTTTCTCTTTAAGTATTTTTCCTTTTTCTTTAAGATCTTTTGATCTATAAATTGTACTAGAATTTCTACTTTCAATATACAATCTTTTCTAGCAATTTTCGAGTCTCATATTTTACAAAGGCATTTACGATTTTTCTAGTCTTAAGTTTTATGAAATTAATTTTCGATTTTAAGTCTATAGTTTATTTCATGAATTATGAGTAAGTTAGTCTAGGGTTCTTGAGTAAAGGGTGAGATTAGGGGAAAACTTAGGGATTTCCAGATTTTTTTATGTTTAATTAAGGTCTTAGATCTCTTTAATTTAAGTGTTCTTAATGCTTGTTTCTTTCTGATCAATTGAAATTCGATCTCTTGGTGAATCCCCCCCGAGAGGCGTTTGGAGAATCACTTGAACATGCTTAAATTAAGATAGCATCTTCCTAGCTCAAGAGATTGATTGTCTAGGGTGTTATTATGCTTTGTAAGGTCCATACTTAAGGCCTCTTGAATTTCCAATCGTTGAGCGAGAGTCAAGTCAGGTTGTCTTTTAGGAGAGGTCCCATTGCGCGAGAGCGAATGTGATTACTTTGTGATTCCTTGCTTAGAGGTCATCTAAATAGGTTGATAGATAAGTCTGGAACCCCTAGGAATACCCTAATCATTGATCCTTAACCTCGAGAACCCGTTTTTCCTCTATTGAATTTTCGTGAATTTAATACTCTGCTTTAGGTTGAGATTTCTTGTTGCACTTCATTATTAGTTTTACTATTGCTTTACTTTTAAATGCTCTGTTTTTACATTCTAATACTTTGTTTCGTTTTTAGCATTTTGTTTTAAGATTTCGTTGTCACCTAGGATAGATAACCACTCGCTAAAACCGAATCTGGCTTAGATTAGAATAAGTAGATTATATCTTGATTGCTAGTTATTCTCCCATTGGATTGACACTATACTGTACTACAATTGATTAAATAGACAGTTTGGTATTTGAGAAAACACCGCAAAACCTGTTTATCAATAGCCGTCTGATTTTGGAAGGCCATCAATAAATCAAGGGAAATGTCCTCCCAAACCTGACTCAATATTGGTAACAGTTGCAGAATACCCATTGGTGACAATGTGTTTGCTTAGGCTCGCTGGCAGGTATCGCAAGATGCTATATACTCACGGACCAGACGTTGCATTTTTGGCCAATAAAATTGTCGTGCCAATCTCTTAAACGTGCGCAAGGCTCCATAGTGGCCAGCTACTTTTGTGTTTTGATATTCATATAGCAACGTATGGACCCAAGGAGATTTTGGCGACACCATAATCCTACTGTTATAAGCCACAAGCCCATTACGCAAAAAATAAGGCCCATTAGTACTCTCTGCTATGTACTTGATCAGATACGTGCGTGATTTGGCTTCCTCTCTTAACTGATCCCACATCGATGAATGCTGCACAAATAAGGAATTACGAATAGGAGTATCTGACCTTTGTGAGAGCGCATCTGCAACTGAATTTATCGACCCTAGGCGATAAACAATCTCATAACCACAACCTAAAAGTTGTCCAACCCATTTTTGTTGTTCTGGCGTGAGAATGCGTTGGTCGAGAAAAAACCTGAGACTATTGATCGGTTTGAATATGGAAATGTCGACCAAATAAGTAAGGTCTCCACAAACATACCGAAACCACGATAACCAACATTTCTCTTGCGTATGTAGACCAATCTCGCTTATCCACACCCAAAGCTCCACTCATATATGCAATTGGTTTGTCCTTTTGAGATATCACTGCCCCAATGCCTTCTCCCAACACATTAGTCTGTATGACAAACATTAAATTAAAGTCCGGTTACGCCAACTTTGGAGTGGTCGACATCGCTGTCTTAAGTTTATTGAAGGTGTCATCAGCTGCCAAATCCCACACAAAATTACCCTTTTTAAGGAGATTGGTGAGTGGTCGAGCTATCACGCCGTATTTCTTGACAAATTTTCTATAGTAACCCGTAAGGCCAAGGAACCCTTTGAGCTCGGTGACTTTGATTGGAACTGTCCAGTCAATCATTATTTGAATCTTTTCCTGGTATACTTTCACACCAACCCCATATGATATGCCCTAGATACTCCAACTCCTCTTCTTTACCAAACTCACATTTCTTTCTTTTGATGAACAATTGTTGTTGCTGCAAGACCTCCAAAACCAATCGAACATGGACCAAATGCTCATCCATGATTGATTATAGATTAAGATGTCATCAAAAAAACTAAACGAACCTCTTTAAGAACGGCCTGAAAATTGTGTTCATCAATGCTTGAAATGTTGACGGCGCATTGCACAATCCAAACAGCATGACAAGGTATTCGTAGTGTCCGTTGTGCGTCCGAAAGGTAGTCTTGTGTATGTCTGGTGGGTGTACACGGACTTGGTGATACCCAGAGGTAAGATCCAACTTTGTAGTTACCACTGCCCTATTCAACTCATCAAGCATGTCGTCCACTGTGGCGTGATAGGATCCTCGATGGTAGGATTCTAGACCATAAACCATCGACTGTAGGATAAGACTTAGACTCTGTTGTCGATCTACGGGATAAATACACCAAAGATAAAGGGCAGACGACCGTCCTTGGGAAACATGTCAAAGACAATGGGGAGACAAGCTTATTAGACATGCTTCAGCTGTCTAAACTCAATGACTCACCCAACACTCCAGAACCGGAGCAACAAGCAAGGAGTTCACGTCAACAACCTTCCGCATAAGATCAAGAAGACATACGCTCACTTATCAAGGGGCTCCAGACGCTACCAAGAGAATTAGGACATGACGTTTATCTCTATGGATTCTTGACTCAGTTAGCTTACTACTTGAGGCTTAATTAGCCTAATCGAAGCTTGGTAGCCGAGAGTTATGCGCGACCAACGTCAACTTTCGAGCAACATAGCCCAGCTCAGGAGCGTCCTTCACTCCATACCCACTTGGAGGTTATTCTTGGGCTTTTTAGTGATCCAAAAAGACCAAGAATGCATCAAACACCCGACATATCCTCCAGATACCCGCCATTACAATAAAAAGGTCTGATCCGACTCAGTTTAAGGAAAGTCCGGGATCCACTTCCCTTAAGAGCTTGCAAACTTATGTGTGGCGACCCAGGAGACACTATAAGACAATAAGAAGCATCCGAGAGAGTCTTCCCATGCTCCAGAACGCACAGGATTAGACGAATCCTCCCCGTTGGACACTTACTTATGTTGATATTTTGATGTGTCTGCATCTTAGCACATTTTAGGGACATTATTTGGCATATTTTGCATTCATACTTGCAGTATTATCATTATTTTAGGTCCTTTTAAGTCTATTATAGCGTATTTGGTATTGGGCATTGCCTACATTGCATAAGGGTGGACTTTAGGTACTTCAAGAGCTTATTATAGAGTATTTTGGAGTAAAAGAAGGACCCGTGGGTGAATCGATTGGCCTAGAGTTGAAGTTCACGACGTGATCTAGAAGGGTTTGGCATATCTCACCGACGCTCGCCCCAGAAACGTTGACTTTTTCCAGAGTTGACTTTTTTAGCGGTTTTTTGTAAAAAGGCTATAAATACCCCTTTAATGTAATTAGGTAAACCCCTAGAATGTTTTAGCTTTTTCTTAAGCAAAAAAGACTTTTCTACTTTTCTCTTGTAGTTTTCCTTTTCTTTGAATCTTAGATCCTTGTTGATATTTTGGTTATTTGATTTTCTGCCATTAATCATTGTTGTTCATCTCTTCTTGATCTATCTTTTGATGTTAATGATTTATGGTTCTTGGTTTATGTTCTTTCATCATGAATTTTGAGTAGATAAATTAGGGTTCTTGAGGAGATGGTGAGATTTAGTAGATCTAGGGATTTCCAAACTTGTCTAGGGTTAGTTAGGCTTAGATCTCTTCAATTTAAGTGTCCTTAATGCCTATTTCTCTTTGAACAATTGAAATCTGATGGTTTGGTGTTTCCCACCCACAAGGTGTTTGTGTAAATGCTTGAACGAACTTAGGTTGAGATAAATTCTCCTAGCTCAAGAGATTGATTGTCTAGGGTGTTATTAGGCTCTGTTAGGTCTGTTTTAATGCCTCTTAAGCCTCTAATCGTTGGTGAGAATCAAATCTGGTTGAGGCTTAAGAGAGGTCCCATTGCATGAGAATGAATGTGATTGATGTGATTCCTTGCTTAGAGATCATCTAAATAGGTTAATAAATAAGTCTGGAACCCCTAGGAATGCTTTGATCATTGATCCCCCCTAACCTCATGAACCCATTTTCTCCATTAATTTTTTATTCTACTTCTTGCTATGTTTTCAGCCAAAAACTATGTTTTAGGGTTGCTCTGTTTTTCACACTCTGTTTTTACGTTATGTTTTGGTACTCTGTATTAGTGCCCTGTTTTCACCTAGTTTAATTTGCACCATAAAATTTACCATAATCATTTTGGCTTAGATTAGGTTGAGTAGATTGCATTCTGATTGAATAGCTGCTAGCCCAGTTGGATTGACACCTACTGTACTGCATTGATCACATATAACAATAGGTTTATTTGGTAGTAAAAATACTGTTATCAAATTGGTGTCGTTGCCAAAATGAGTTTTAGTTAGCTACAATTAGGATTATCACTTTCGTGAGACTAAGTTCTAAAGTGCGTGTTATGATTATTTTGTTCTTTATAGCTTGTTTCTAGGTTTCAACTATTTTGCAAGAACACTCGATCACAACGCTCGACAGCCACAGCTCGAGCACCTTAATTTTCTCATTGCCTAGAACACTCGACTGTAACACTCAATCAAGCTTTGGTCGAGTGTCCGTTTCTTCTGTTAAAACCCACTTGCATGCACACCAGATCCAAGGGTAGTGAAAATCTCATCCCATACTCGGAAAACATAGATCGGTTACCTCGTGAACATTTGCGGGTATAACGGAATATATTGCACGAGGAGCTTCAAGATCAGATTGAGATGGAAGAACAGGCACAAGCTACTAAGTTGGTGATGCATGATTCCTTATGTTTTGTCAGTTTTGAGCTCATTATTATGGTTATATTTGTAGAATTCGTCTGTGTTTTATTGAGATTTCAGGTCAAAAACGTTCAGAGTTTGAATCATGCTTGGAGGTGGAAGTTTGAAGCATTTTCTGGTATTTTCCACGAGAGGAAGGACCAATCGATCAACACAAGGGTTGATCGATCAGTGCTTTAACAAAGAATATGTGCACGATCTGAAGAAACGAACTTGACTTCTGAAAGATTGACTCATTATCCAACGACCGATCGATCAACACAAGGATCGATTGATCGATGCCCTTCGAAGAAACCCAATTTCATGATTTTCTCAGCTCTTGTTTTTGGGACCTATAAATACTATTTTCCTATTTTAATTTGGGGTCGTCTTTGAGTTGTGAAGAACGATTTTTACAGAAGTTTGAGAGTTTGTAAAGCTAGGAAGAAGATCTCTTCACACTTGAGAAGAATTTATGAATCCTATTTCTCTTTATTAATGCAATTTCAGTTTCAGTTCATCATGATTTACTTGATTCATTGTTCAATGTCTGAGTAGATCTTAGATCGGATTTAGGGATTCTAGGGTTTTAGAATTCACTGATAGGGAACAAATATGATTGATGAATAAATGATTCTCCTTCTAATACTTGAGTTTAATGCATATATTAGCCTGATCATCTAGTCGATGATTTTAGGTTGTTAACTTTCCAGAAGATTGTTAAGAACTAGAACTAGATTAGAAGAGCAATTCCTTCGCTACCAACGAGAGTTGATGCTAGGTTGGGTTTTGGGTAATTGAACCTACTTGTAATCTGAAACAACAAGATTTAGGACCTTTAGATTATTAGTCAAGGGGTAGATTCAATGAGAGTTGAGTTATCTTTATTTATGTTCAAGCCGAGAATATCCTCAAAATTGACCCTGAATAGTTTCCCTGACAAGAGTTCTAACTCCTGAATGAATACCCGACATCCGATTGCTTTAGTCATTTGATTACATTCATGTTTAAGTTGGTAGTATTTACTTCTCTTATTTTGATTGATATAGCTTGCGATTCGATAGAAGTCGAAAGTGTAATCTGGTTCTCTGAGGAATTTGACCCCTAAATACTATTACGTTTGATGTGCACTTGCAGTAGGATATAAGGTTAAAACTTGTGTTATCAATGCTCCCAGTATTCACACTACATGCCATGGAATTGTTCCACCCGCCATTGCCAACAACAACTTTGAGATTAAGAGTGGTATGATCTCCATTGTACAGAATATCAAATTCCATGGGTTGCCATCTGAGGATCCGCTGGATCATCTTGATGAGCTTGAGAGACTAACCAGTTTGACCAAGATTAATGGGGTTAGTGAAGATGCTTTGAAGCTGAGGCTGTTTCCTTTCCCTCTTGGAGACAAAGCTCACCTGTGGGAAAAACGCTTGCCTTAAGGGTTTATTACGTCTTTGGATGCTTGCAAATATGCTTTTCTGGGCAAATTCTTCTCAAATTCTAGAACTGCAAAGCTTCGAAATATACTTTTCTGAGACATTCTCTGAGGCATGGGAACGATTCAAGATGTACCAATCTCAATGCCCTCATTATGGGTTCAGTACGAAGTCACTTCTTAGTACTCTCTACAGGGGCGTTCTTCCCAAGATTCGAATGTTGTTGGACACAAGAAGCAATGAGAACTTTCTGAACAAGGATGTGGATGATGGTTGAGAACTGGTTGAGAACTTAGCCCAAGCATATGGGCAATACAGTGAAGACTATGATCGAACTTCTCGATGTCCATCAGATCCTGACATGGTTAGCAGGAAGGAAATCAAAGCCATACAAGACAAGATGGATAAGTTGCTCTCCGTTCATCAGAACCGGTGCATCATGTGAGTGAGGTAAAACAGGTTGTAGAGGATGGAGATCAGGTAGCAGAGGTCAGTTCTGTGCAGAATCAGGGTAACAATTAGATGCCTTACAACAATTACAAACCTAACCCTAACCTCTCCTACAGGAACACCAATGTGGCTAATCCCTAAGATCAGCTGTATCCCCCAAAACCGCACAACCAGCCTCAATCCAAACCCTTTGTCCCAAACCCACAATATCAGCAAACTCATCACCACCCTCCCACTGTACCACCTGGATATGAATCCCACAACCTATCCTAACCCCAACAAACCAGTGAGGTTATGGACATTTTGCAACAAATCCTCAAAGGCCAGACAGCTACAGCCTCTGAATTGACCCGGAAGTTTGCTGAGGTATACACCAAAATCGATGCTTCCCACAATGACCTCCACTGCAAGTTTGAGACTCTTAATGCCCGCCTCAAGTATGTAGAGAATTAGCAAGACTCCTCATATGCTGTGAAACCCTAAGGAGTATCACGCCAACGCCATTACACTCTGTAGTGGCCGTCAGTAATTGATCTGTGCTGAAGATGCAGATGCCACTAAGGACAGTGTCATTTAGGATGGGGAGGATAACTTGGTCGAAGATCAGACATAAATAAGCACGAAACCGCCCAATCTGCCAACGCTCCCTGAAAGCCGAATGACTTGCAGAAAGAACAAAAGTCGTTTGCTCCACCCCCTTTCAAACCCCAACTTCCTTTCCCACTGAGATTTAAGAAAGATATTGCAGACAAGTACAAGGCTCTCTTTGAAAAATAGATGAGGGATATTGCGGTGAAGATACCAATATTGGATGCCTTCATGCTAATGCCCCCTTACCAAAAGTTTTTGAAGGATGCAATCAAGGAAAGAACACAAGAAATTGAAGGGATAGATGTGCTAACACATGAGGTCAGTGTTGTTATACAGAGGAAAATCGTACCTAAGAAGCATGATGATCCAGGGACATTCACAATCCCATGCTCCTTAGGTCCCCTCACGTTCTGGAATTGCTTATGTGATTTAGGGGCATCGATCAGCTTGATGCCACTCTCAGTTGCCAAGTGTTTGGGGTTTGATAAGTACAAGACCTGCAAGATATCTTTGGTCTTAGTTGATAGATCGGTAAGGATTCCACATACCATTTTGGAAGATCTACTGGTTCAAGTTGGAGGAGTGGAAGTTCCAACAGATTTTGTTGTTCTCGATATGAGAGAGGAGCCCAAAGACCCTCGGTTATTTGGTAGGCCTTTCTTGGCCACTGCAGGAGCTGTGATTAATGTACCTAAAGGGGAGATTGAACTGAATTTGGGGAAGAAATGACTTTAAATATCAGTGATGTGACGAGGAAAGCAACTATTGAGGGTCAGCTTTCTGTCGTACAGGAGATAGATGATCTGTCTGAGAAATTATTCGAGGAATTAGTGGAAGGAGATCACCTTAGCACTGCTTTGACAAAAGATGGTTGTGATGGGTATGTACATTTGAAAACAGAGTCTTACAAGAAGTTGCTGGACTCTTACAAGCCTTTAAAAGGGGAAAATTTGTTTGAGACTATACACTCGACCATGAAGCTCAATCACCACATGGTCGAGTGTCATGATTCAGCCCTAGACTACCCACGCTCGATCAGCACACTCGACCACACCTCGGTCGAGTGTCAAACTGCGATTAATCCGGACGATTAGTCAGAGCTCAAATCACTAAAAGTGGATCTCAACCACTCCCCTCGGGGCTCATGAACGCGTTTCTTGGACCTAACTCAACATACCCTGTAATTGTGAATGATGCAATTGACTAATGATGAGTTAGAGATGCTGCTTGCTGAATTGAAACGGTTTAGGAAAGCCTTAGGGTATTCAATATCTGACATTAGAGGAATTTCACCTGATTTATGCACTTAAAGAATTCACCTTGAAAACGAATCCTACTCTAGCAGGGAACCTCAAAGGAGATTAAATCCAAACTTGAAAGAAGTTGTTAAGAAGGAAATCTTGAAATTGCTAGATGCTGACATTATTTACCCAACTTCAGATAGTAAATGGGTATCTCATGTGCATTGTGTGCCCAAGAAGGAGGAATCACTGTTGTTAGGAATTAGAATGATGATTTGATTTCCACTAGGACTGTCATAGGACATAGGATGTGCATTGACTTTAGGAAATTGAATTTTTCATCTAGGAAAGATCATTACCCTTTACCCTTCATTGATCAAATGCTAGAAAGGTTGGCTAATCACTCATATTACTGTTTCCTTGATGGATATAGTGGATTTTTCCAGATCCCTATACATCCAAATGATCAAGAAAAGACAACCTTCACTTTCCCTTACGACACATTTCCATATAGGAGAATGCCATTTGGTCTATGTAATGCACCCGCTACATAAACGTTGCATGACTTCGATATTTTCGGATCTAATTGAGGAGATGGTTGAGGTGTTCATGGATGATTTCTCTGTCTATGGCTCTTCTTTCTCCTCTTGTTTGTCGAATTTGTGCATGGTTTTATCTAGGTGTGTTGAAACAGAACCTTGTGCTCAATTGGGAAAAGTGTCAATTCATGGTAAGAGAGGGTATCGTTTTGGGTCATAAGATATTAGGGAAATGCATCGAGGTTGGACAAAGCCAGATAGAAGTGATGGTTCAGCTACAGGCTCCCAAAACAGTTAAGGATATTCGGAGTTTCTTGGGACATGTGGGGTTCTATAGGCGTTTCATTAATGACTTTTCTAAGACAGCTAGACCTCTAACCCCGTCTCCTCTGTAGGGAAACAGAGTTCATCTTTGATGAAGAATGTCTTAAAGCTTTTGTGGAGCTTAAAGAAACCTTAGTGGACAGCACCTATTGTTCAAAGCACCTGATTGAATCTCCTTTTTGAGATAATGTGTGATGCTAGCGATTATGCTGTTGGAGCAGTTCTGGGATAAAGGAAGCATAAAAAGCTCAATGTTATATACTATGCTAGCAGCACACTAGATGAAGCACAAGTGAAGTATGCCACCACAGAGAAAGAATTACTTGCAGTGGTGTTTGCCTTGAGAAGTTCAGGTCCTATTTGGTTGGGTCAAACGTTATAGTACATATAGACCATCGCAGCTCTGAGGTACTTAATAAAGAAGAAGGATGCTAAGCCTAGACTACTTAGGTGGATTTTACTCCTGCAATAAGTTGATATGGAAGTGGTGAACAAGCCTGGGGTACAAAACGGTGTTGCGGATCACCTACTAGGATGCATGTAAAAGGATCCCTACCAATGGACGACGATATGCCAGAGGAACATCTTTTGAGCTTCTCCATCAGACAGTCGACCTCGACGCTCGACCACCACAAGGTTGAGCGTCCCGCTTACTAGCCATATAGAATGTTTCTCGACTACTACGAGACTTGCTGGGACTTGCTTGCCATGGTATGCTGATCTGGTGAACTTTCTGGTCGGAGGGGAACTACCTAAGACTTTGAACTCCTACCAAATGAAGAAATTTTTCAGGGATGTGAAACAGTATTCTGGATGAACCATATATCTACAAGAAATGATCTGATGGGCTTTTGAGGAAGTGTGTATCAGAGGAGGGAAGTTAAGGGGATATTAGAACATTGTCATGGATCTGCATATGGTGGGACACTTTGCAACATTCAAGACAGCACCTAAGATTCTTCAATCCGATTTATGGTGGCCATCCATCTTTAGGGACTGCCAAGAGTTTATACCTAAATGTGATCCTTGTAAGAGGATGGGCAGTAGAGGCAAGAGGAATGAGATGCCTCATAATCCTATTTTGGAGATAGAAGTTTTCGAATATTAGGGAATTGATTTCATGGGACCTTTTAACCCACCATCTTTGGGGAACATCTACATTCTGGTTGCTGTAGATTATGTTTCCAAGTGGGTGGAAGCCATTGCATGCCCCACGAATAATGCAAAGGATGGTGCTGAAGCTATTCAAGCACATAATATTTCCCAGATTTGGAGTGCCAAGAGTTGAGATCAGTGATGGAGGATCCCATTTCATCAACAAAGTCGTTGAAAGCTTGCTCAAGAAACATGGGGTTAAACACAAGGTGGCAACATCCATATCATCCCAAAACCAGTGGGCAGGTTGAGGTGTCCAATAGAGAGATCAAGTATATTTTGATGAAGGTAGTTGGAATATCAAAGCGTGATTGGACCGCCAGATTGGATGATACTCTTTGGGCCTATACGATGACTTTTAAGACACTGATAAACAAGTTTTTGCGGTGTTTTCTCAAATACCAAACTGTCTATTTAATCAATTGCAGTACAGTATGGTGTCAATCCAATGGGAGAGTAACTAGCAATCAAGATATAATCTACTTATTCTAATCTAAGCCAAATTCGGTTTTAGCGAGTGGTTATCTATCCTAAGTGACAACGAAATCTTAAAACAAAATGCTAAAAATGAAACAAAGTATTAGAATGTAAAAACAGAGCATTAAAAATAAAGCAATAGTGAAACTAATGATAAAGTGCAACATGAAATCTCAGCCTAAAGCAGAGTATTAAAATCACGAAAATTCAATAAAGGAAAAACGGGTTCTTGAGGATTAGGATCAATGATCTAGGGTATTCCTAGGGGTTCTAGACTTATCTATCAACCTATTTAGATGACCTCTAAGCAAGGAATCACAAAGTAATCACATTCGCTCTCGCGCAATGGGACCTCTCCTAAAAGACAACCTGACTTGACTCTCGCCCAACGATTGGAAATTCAAGAGGCCTTAAGTATGGACCTTACAAAGCCTAATAACACCCTAGACAATCAATCTCTTGAGCTAGGAA
>JAKUCM010000046.1:0-38178 GCA_023374145.1 Lepidium sativum | reverse complement strand
TAAAAATACCCATAGACCACCAATGACATGATTATTCGAATAGTAACATGCTTTACCACATGTGAGAATATTTCGTGATAGTCAATACCTTCCAATTGTGAGAACCCTTTAGCCACCAATCGTGCCTTGAATCTAGGTTCCTTCCACATTAGGTATCCCAAGCTTGAACTTGAATATCCATTTACACCCAATGATTCTCTGTTTCTGAGGCCTTTTCAATTAATTTCCATGTGTTGTTCTTGGCTAAAGATTTTGTTTCTTCTTGCATAGCAGTTAACCATTGTGCTCGGTATTTTCCACTTATTGCTTCTTGATAGCTCTTAGGATCATCATCATCATCTATATCTTGAGCCATATTTAAAGCATAAGCGAACATACCACAATCATCAAACCTGCTAGGCAGTTTGGCAGAAGCTCTTCTTTCCCTGTCTCTGGCTAATAAATACCCGTCTAGGGAAGTATTTTCCAAAACAGAATACTCATTCTCTAATTCTTCATAAATTTCTTGATCTGAATTATGAGATGCAGAAACTCCACCTTGATTTTGAAACCCCTCTGAACCAGAATCTTCAACCCTTTCTTCTGCGACATCATTTCGAAGAATGAAGGACACGTTCTTTCCCTTTTGCTTAGACATTTTTGTTTCATCCTTAGTCATACTCTTCACATCCTTGTAGATGATATGTTCACAGAACCAGTTTCACTTAACAAGCTCCTTACTTTTTCAAGTATAGTCTGATTTAACCTCTCAGCCACTCCTTCATATTGAGGACTGTATGGACATGTTTTATGTCTTTGAATTCCATTTTTCTTTGCAGAAATCATCAAAGTTTTTGTTGCAGTACTTTAAGCCATTATCAGTTCTTAGAGTTTTAACTCTTTCTCCACTTTGATTCTCCACGAGTAATTTCCACTCCATAAACTTTGATAGAGCCTCATCTTTGGTCTTTAGGAAATATATCCAGACCTTCCTTGAGAAATCATCAATAAATGAGATGTAGTATTGAGCTTTCGCTAAACTCGGTGTCACATCTGGAGAACCCCATAAGTCAGAATGGACATACTCTAGAATTTCCTTAGACTTTTTTTTCCCCGTTTCAAATGACATCATATTTGACTTTCCCATGATGCAATATTCACATCTGTTTAGCTTTGAAACTTTTTTAGCCTCCAGTAGATCATAATTTATTAGTAGCTTCATAGCTTTCTCATTCATGTGCCCCAGTGCCAAAGGGTTGTTGAATCAATATTGTTTGTTGTAACATTTGCTTGTTCTATGATCGGTTCACCATCAAGATAATATAGTGTATCTTTATAATCCCCTGCCAAAACATCCTTTTCAGCTTTATACATATGCATTCTTCCATTTCTCAACTTGAAACAACAACCAATAGATTCTAACTGCCCCAAAGAGATCATATTGCATTTTGCAGTAGGTGAAAATCTGACATTTGTTTAGAAACAACCATATGTACCTACCATTATAATTGATGATTTTAACCTTTCCAATGGTTGTGATTTCACAACAAGTGTCATTTCCCATCATAATTTTCCCTCCATTTGATATGTCATATGATATGAGCATCTAGAATCAATAATCCAACCTTTCCTCGATGAATGAGATGTCATTAATACCTCTGGTTCATTATCATCAACCCATTGAGCTTTAGCAATGCCAGCTTCAGCCTTTTCTTGTTTCTGTTTATCTGAACCATTCTGTTTTCTCTTAGGACAATCCTTTTTGAAATGATCTTCACTCTCACATATCCAACATCTCTTCTTAAACCTAACACAAGATTTGCTTCTAGACTTTGATCTTGGTTTGCCTTTCTTGTCTGTTCGGCCTCGTGAATGTTCTCCCATCAACCCTTCACCATTACTCTTAGACTCTAGCAAATATTTTTCCTTTTAGCTCATACTTAACAGAATATGTGGTCTTGATGATTTCATCTACTGTAATCGTTGTCTTTCCAGGGCTGTACTTCAGAGTGTGAACTAGATTTTCAACCCTCTTTGGTAAACCGTTCAATAAGATTATTGTCTGATCTTCGTCCTCCAGTTTAACTTCCAAACTAGAAAGCTCAGATAGCAACTTATTGAACACATCTAGATTTGCATTTAGGTTCTTGTCTTCTTTTATTTTGAAACTATGGAACCTATGTTTCAAGTCCAATCGATGTGGCATTGACTTAACTTGATAGATCTCTTCCAGAGCAGCCCACAAGCCTTGAGCTGTCTTCTCCTTTATGACCTTTCACAGCACAATGTCTGTTATACTAGAAGTTAACAAGTTTCTAACCCTTTTATCCTTAAGTTTCACTAGCTTTGCTCTTTTCTTTAGCTATGCTGGAGTTATTGTCTTAGGATATGCTTAATCTTCAATTTCAATTTTTGAATCTGCTGTAGCTTGAATTACATTTTCCAAACCTAAGATTTCTAGCTGAGCCAACACTCTGTATTTCGAGAGAGCAAAATCGCTTTCCCCATCAAATTTCTCAACTTCAAAGTTTCCTTGTGTGGGTTCCATGTGAGATATTTCGAGATAAGAAATAGATGACCTCTTTAGAATACCTCTTCAAACAACAAGTGCCTTTTAGTAGCAACATTTTATAAGACAAATTTAAATCCTTTGTTACCAAAGCTCTGATACCACTGTTAGCGCTTCTTTGTATCCAAGTTCAATCTTATATATAGTGTTAGTCACTATGTTGGTTTCTTTGTGTGATTTTTGCAGAAAGTATAAAAGCAAGAGACACAAGAAATAATGAGTTCCCAAGATCAAAACAAATCAAGGTACGTCTCATCGGAGATTCCCGAAAAATCTTCTTATCACCGAGAGTTTTCCCAACCCCTTACACCGCTCCCCTTATAGATGAAGTGAAACCCCAAGTTTATAAGCTCCTAAGAGAAAATGAATAAGATCCCTCTCACTCACCTCTCTCCCATAAACTTGATACCAAAAAGTCACACTCTTACTCTTATCTCGTATTAAAGGATGTAAGGCATTGACTCTCATTGCTATTCTAAGCTCTTCCACACTTGTACTTGTCTCCTGCTAATATTTCTTCTTTTGATCTTTGATGTTAACATCTAATACCACTCCAAAGAATATTTCACTTCCCCTTCTCATAAGAAATGTGTGTTTTTCTTATAGGCCATTTCAAGAAAGAATGTTAAAAGGTTCATGGACTCCTTCTCTTGACTTAAACAAAATGAAAGCCCATCAACAAGACCCAATCAAACCATCCAATACGAATCCATACTGGAATCATCTGCAAATAATATGCAGGCTGTTTCTCAATCCAGTTTTCCAACACTATACCCCAATCTTCATATGTCCATACCCCTGCCGAGAGAGAACATCTTGGAGATCAGTTTCGTTATTAATAATGAACTGAAATCAATCCATAGATAGAGAAACTACTCTATAATGCGTTTGTACCCTCCAAAGCCTAGGCATATCATGTATGAAGTTGGACATTCTCTGAAAAGTTGGGTTCAACATACGACCCATAATACTACATCGGATTCTTTCAGCAACGTTGTCTTGGGAGTACTCTGAAATTTAATCGGCTTTTCCTTATCCAAAGACGTCTCCTTCAAGGCTTTATCTATGCTTGAATCCATTCACTTCAGAAACAGCAAACCACAAACCTATCACGCACACGCCAACTCTTCAGCACCACCAAGATGTGCTATTGTATGATCTTCTCAAACCATGAAAAACGAACGCAAAAAGCTCCAAAAGCACAGAGAGATCACGACCTTGTAAAGTTCAACGGCGTGATACCTCCTTCAGATTTCTAGGTTTATATCGATAGCAATCAAGATGTAACCCTCAAGTAAGGCAAGTTACAAATAAAATTTCCGAAAATCTTTCACAAAAAGAAATCTTCCAAGCGGTAAAAAGAAATATTCAATTTCTCCAGCTCAACCCACTAGAGGCAAACTGTGGCACTCTAACTCGAGATGCCTACGTCCGGATTCAATTCAGTTTGACCTTGGGCGGACCAAACACTTAGTCAGTTTTAGGTTCTTTCTTTACTTAGTCGTTTTCGGGTTTTTGACAGTTTTATAAGCCCAAAACGTATGCATAATCCATCTCAAGAAGTTCTAGTACAACAAATTTGCAAGAATGTTTGAATTTAAATGTGTCTAAATCTAGTTTATCCCAGTCTTATTCTATCTTTCCTCCTTCTCGCCTCGGTCTCGCTCCTACTTAGACACTTTCACGGTCCTTGAGTAAATCACCTACAATCACGCAAATTGAGTAAGCAAACGAATTTGCTTAGTGAGTCGGTCACTCCGTCCCACTAGGCCAAACCAGATACGTATCAAGCAACAAGCAATCAAGTCAGAATAGCATTATTCATGCACAGAATCCAGCATATTCATGCTGAGAAGACGATCAGATCTGTTGCCTCAGTTACCCATATTCACCCGAATCAAGCGAAACACCAATCATGAACGGAAAACAGTACATATTCATCCAATCAATCACGCAATCCTACCCCATCTAAGATTTAATCCCACTATTGCCCAAAACGAACTTAGAATCACCTCAACGGTCCCGACAACTCACCTTTGCCTTAGCCTTTTCTGACACCTCTTGATGCGATTGCCAATCAGGTTACTCGGATCTGGTTTTGATCGCTCTCAATCCGCTATTTCCCTTGCTCGATTCGGCAAAAATCGGTCATAGAGTTCTTTCGCAATGAGTTTCGATCTTCCTTAGAGATTTTCATGATAACTTTGGGCTGCAGCAGTTTTTAGCCCTATTTATAGGGTTTTGGGTGAAAACCCTAACTCTAATCCGTCCAGGATGGGCCGAATTTGAGCCCACCTGGATTGGATCAAGTCCAACCCGCTAGACACTTATGTCACGGACCAACCCATGAACGGCCCAACCGCTTTCCACTATCACTCCCTTAGTCCGGACACTCAACTTCCCTGTCCGAACACTTCACTTCTTGTCCGAACATTTCACTTCCTGTCCGAACACCTCACTCCCTTTCCGAACTCACTACCCGTTCAGACACTATCACTCCCTTATCCGAATTTCATGGACTTGTCCGAATTCCCCACTACCTTGTCCGAATTTCATGCGACCTGGTCCGAACTTCCCGCTGCCTGGTCCGAATTTCATGCGACCTGGTCCGAACTTCACGTGGCCTTGTCCGAATTTCACGTGGCCTTGTCTGAATTTCATGCGGCCTTGTCCGAATGGCACTTGGCCTTGTCCGATCAAAAACTCCCATCTTTCTCTTATCCGCATATCTCTTTTATATATCCTGAGCTTGATTCACGTTGAACTTGACCATTCTCAACTTTTCTGTTGTGTCCTCTATGAAATCTCGCCCATATATGCTTCGCTCCCCCACTTGAGTCCAACACAAAGGGGTTCGACACGGTCGTCCGTACAGTGCCTCATATGGAGACATCCCAATACTTGCGTGATAATTGTTGTTATACGCGAACTCGGCCAAATGTAAGTGCTCATCCCACTTACCTCCCCAATCTAACACACTTTCCCGCAACAAGTCCTCAAGTGTTTAGATGGTACGTTCTGACAGATCGTCTGTCTGCGGATGGTAAGCCGTACTTGTATGGACCCTAGTCCCCAACCTAGCCCGAAGCGCTTTCCAAAACGTTGAACAGAACTTGGCATCCCGATCCGACACTTGCTTGCCGGTGCACCATGCAACCGAACAATCTCCCTTACATAGATTTTGGCCAAATTTTCAGCTCGATCCGTCCTATTGACCGCAATGAAGTGAGCCGACTTGGTTAGTCGATCCACTATTACCCATATCGCATCCCTTTTATCACAAATGGGCAGTCTTGTTATAAAGTCCATTGTGATCATGTCCCATTTCCATTCCGGGATCGGTAGGCTTTGCAATAACCCTTTGGGAACTTGGTGTTCTGCCTTCACCAATTGGCAAGTTGGGCATTCTGAAACCCACTTAGCCATGTCCCGCTTCATTCATGTCCAATGATGGTACCTTTTTAGATCTCGGTACATCTTGGTCGATCCAGGATGGATAGCCAACTTAGACTGATGTGCCTCCTTAAGGATTTCTTCCCGCAATCTTTGGTCGTTTGGAACACACACTCGGCCATGAACCAGAATCGTCCCATTATTCGAAGTTTGGTACTCGGTATTATCGTTCTTTGCTACCTTGTTCAGATTTTCATCCTTTTCTTGGGCAGTCCGTACCCGACTTAGCAAATCAGCTTGGTCCGCTGCACCTAAGCCCAAAGGTTCCTCTTCAACCGTTAAGGCTGCTAGACTCAACGTCCCAACCATGCTAATCAGCCCTTCCATATCTTTTTCTCAGTCCACGTCCACCATTTTCCTACTTAGTGCATCCGCAATTAATTTTAACTTACCCGGATGGTATTTTATGTCCAGGTCATAGTCTGCGATCAGTTCCATCCATCATCTTTGCCTTAGGTTCATGTCCGGTTGAGTGAACATGTACTTCAAACTCTTATGATCCGTGAACACTTGGACTTTCCCACCATAAAGGTAGGATCGCCATATCTTCAAGGCGAAAACCACTGCAGCCAGTTCCAAATCATGAGTGGGGTAATTCACTTCATGCTTCCTTAACTGTCGTGATGCATAAGCAATCACCTTCCCATGCTGCATCAGTACGCAACCCAAACCCATTTGTGATGCGTTCGTATACACCACATAAGGCTCACTCAGTTCTGGCAAGGCTAGAACTGGAGTACTCGTTAGCATGTCCTTAAGCCTTGAGAAACTCCCTTCACACTCCTTAGTCCAATTGAAAGGGACATCCTTTTCAGTGAACTGGGTCATAGGCTGCGCCATGCTCGCAAAGCCTTTAAAAAAATGTTGGTATTACCCAGCTAATCCAAGGAAACTCCTTACCTCGGATGTGTTCAAGGGTCTAGGCCATTATGAAATTGCCTTGATCTTTTCCGGGTCCACGGACACTCCCTTTTCCGAGACCACATGACCTAAGAATCCAATTTCCCTTTGCCAAAAGTTGCACTTACTCAGCTTTCCGAACAGCTTGTGTTCCCTTAGCTTCCCCACAACCGTCCTTAAGTGACCTTGATGCTCTTCCGATGACTTAGAGTACACCAGAATGTCATCTATGAAGATGATCACGAATTCATTCAAGAATTCTCGGAACACATCGTTCATCAATTTCATGCAGGCTACCGGAGCATTGGTCAGCCCGAAGGGCATGACCACAAACTCAAAGTGTCCGTACCTTGTTCGGAAGACTGTTTTCCGAACGCCAGGCTCCGCGATTGGGATCTGATGGTAACCTGAAGCCAAATCGATCTTTGAGAACCAGGTAGCACCTCTGAGTTGGTCCAACAACTCGTCCATCCATGGAAGAGGGTACCTGTTCTTTACTGTTACTCGGTTCAGCCCACGATAATCTATGCACAGCCTAAAAGTGCCATCTTTCTTCTTGACGAAGAGCACTGGTGCGCCCCAAGGCGAACTACTTGGGCGAATGAATCCCTTGTCCGTAAATTCACTAAGCTGCCTCTTTAACTCGGCCATCTCTGCTGGCGCCATCCGATAAGGTGCCTTAGAGATTGAGGCCGTCCCGGGTTCTAACTCGATCGTGAAAGGATCAGATCGAGATGGTGGTAAACCCTTAACTACCGCGAACACATCCTCGACCATCCGTTCTGCTTGGATAGCCGAAAGGATCAAGTTCCCCGAGGTGGGTCGGATTCCCTGAAACACCAGCTGATTCTCACCATTTTCAAACTTCACCCGACCGTGATGGCAGTCTATGTGTACCTTGTTCCTTCCGAGCCAATCTATTCCCAAGATCACGTCATAAGACTTCACTTGGCAGATCACCAGATCAACTCGCATGCTCACTCTCTCTATGAACACTTGGACGTTCCAGACACTACCCAAAATGTCCATCACTTGCCCACCAGCGGCTCGGACTAGTCATTTACCTTCCCCGGGTTCCTTCTGGAATCCTTTAGTACCTATCATTCTTGGGTGCACAAAACAGTGTGTTGCCCCCGAATTAAACAGTACATGGGTTGCCACACCACCCATTTTCACAGTTTTTACACATTGTCTATAATGCTAAGGACCCTATCATACGCAACAAGCAAGCAAGTTCACCAAGAAAATGCTAAGGTAAAGAGTGAGAAGACTCACCAGTTATTGGGTGCGCAGTATTCTGATCCGCTGGATCCACAACCATCGAATAAGCCCTCGACACCAATGCTTGCCTTTTTGGGGGAGGTGGCAGTGCTTCACTTGCCCGTTTCCCTGAAAACTGCTCTAACTTTGGACAATGCGGTCTTATGTGCCCAACTTCACGGCAGTTGTAGCACACCCTTGCATTACTAGTTCGGACTTCCTTTCCCCTTGGGTCCTCTTTCGGGCAGTGCCGAATCCTATGCTCCGTGCTACCACATCGAAAGCATGCACCCGAAGCAAATCTGCATGTACCAGAATGCTCCTTCCCGCAGACCTTGCACGTACTGCGGGCAACAATTGGCTTCGCGGACCTATTTCCTTCCATCTTCTTGAACCTGGGTCCCAAAACACTTCCCGACTGCACTTGCGGTACAGTCTATACTCGCTTCCTTTCCCCAGCCACCTTGGCTTCTTCCAGCCCACTTTCCAACTGTGTTGCCTTCTCTATCAGCTTGGCAACAGAACTGTAGTTCCAGACTTGGCAAACGTTCCGAAGCTCAATTCGCAGTCCGCGCATGAAGCGATGAACCTGGACCTTCTCTTCATCCAACTCGCGACCCGCATATCGCCTCAGATTGTTGAACTTGGTCTCATATTCCCTCACGGACATGGATCCCTGGCAAAGATCCAGAAAGGGTCCCTCAAGCCGATCAAACACTTCCGGTGGGAAGTATTTTGCCCTAAACTCCTTACCGAACGTTTCCCAGCTGCAGTTCGGGTTATCCATTCTTCCCGAAACGCCTTGCCACCAATTGTGCGTGTCCCCTTCCAGGTAGTGGACCGCGATATCCTTCTTAAACGATTATGGGCATCAGATAGAGTTGAAATTTCTTTCCACCCTACTCCGCCACTCGTCTGCCTCAATAGGCTTGACATCTCCTGAAAAGAACTTGGTGCCTAACTTCTACATGTGATTCATCATTTTCAGGTATGATGGAGTAATCGCAGAGTGTGTCTCCTCGACCACGTTTTCAACCGGAACCGGAATCACCAGTGGTGGTACTGCTGCAGCGGGCACTACAGCAGGAAGTCTTTCCAAGACTTGGGTCAATAGAGCAAACACCTCGCTCATCCCAATCGGGTTCGCGTACCAGCACTCGCATTGGGATGTTCACTTCTTTCCACACTTTGGTTGTCCACACTTTGGACATCGTCATCCTCGGTCCTTCCCGTCACAGCTCGGGAAGCCGCCTCGTTTCCCACATTCCTTCTGGTCCAATTGCTTTTAGCCATCTACAGTGACCCGATTCACTAAGTTAGTCCCTCATACTAACTTAGTTCAATTCACACCCATATAAATACTCTTACCGCGAGACCTTGGCGCGAGGAGGATGGATTTCCATTCATCTAACCCATTTATGCATAACCCGACTATCCTAGAACCAAACCGTGCTCTGATACCAACTTGTGGCACCCTAACTCGAGATGCTTACGTCCGGATTCGATTCAGTTTGGCCTTGGGCGGACCAAACACTTGGTCAGTTTTAGGTTCTTTCTTTACTTAGTCATTTTCTGGTTTTTGACAGTTTTATAAGCCCAAAACGTATGCATAAACCAACTCAAGAGGTTTTAGTACAACAAGTTTGCAAGAATGTTTGAACTTAAATGTGTCTAGACTTAGTTTATCCCATTCTTATTCCATCATTCCTCCTTCTCGCCTCGGTCTCGCTCCTACTTAGCCACTTTCACGGTCCTTGGGTAAATCATCTACAATCACGCATATTGAGTAAGCAAACGAATTTGCTTAGTGAGTCGGTCATTCTGTCCCACTAGGCCAAACCAGATACGTATCAAACAACAAGCAATCAAGTCAGAGATAACACTATTCATGCACAGAGTCCAGCATATTCATGCTCAGAGTCCGATCAGATCTGTTGCCTCAGTTACCCGGATTCACCCGAATCAACCAAAACACCAATCATAAACGGAAAACAGTACATATTCATCCAATCAATCACGCAATCCTAACCCATCTAAGACTTAATCCCACTATTGCCCAAAACGAAATCACCTCAACGGTCCCGATAACTCACATTTGCCTTAGCCTTTTATGACACCTCTTTATAGCTCTTGATCCGCTCTTTCCCTTGCCCGATTCGGCAAAAATCGGTCTTAGACTTCTTTCGCAATGAGTTCCGATCTTCCTTAGAGATTTTCGTGATAATTTTGGGCTGCGGCAGTTTTTAGCCCTATTTATAGGGTTTTGGGTGAAAACTCTAACCCTAATCCGTCCAGGATGGCCGAATTCGAGCCCACCTGGATTGGATCAAGTCCAACCCGCTAGACACTTATGTCCCGGACCAACCCATGAACGGCCCAACCACTTTCCACTATCACTCCCTCAGTTCGGACACTCAACTTCCCTGTCCGAACACTTCACTTCTTGTCCGAACATTTCACTTCCTGTCCGAACACCTCACTCCCTATCCAAACTCACTAGCCGTTCGGACACTGTCACTCCCTTGTCCGAATTCCCCACTACCTTGTCCGAATTTCACCCGACCTGGTCAGAACTTCCCGCTGCCTGGTCCGAATTTCACGCCACCTGGTCCGAACTTCACGTGGCCTTGTCCGACTTTCACGTGGCCTTGTCCGAATTTCAAGCGGTCTTGTCCGAATGGCACTTGGCCTTGTCCGATCAAAAACCTCCATCTTTCCCTTATTTTTCCACATAACTTCCTTTGTCCCTCAAACCCATCCAGAATTACCCGAAGGGTCCGCGGAACGCGGGTGTTATACAAACCTTCTAACTTGAAAAGAGAGTCCTAAGCTCTTTCTAAGGGAAAATGAAAAAAAAATTCGTAAAGTTTGTCTAAATATGATCACATAATCAGATCTACATATATAGAAATATTTAGGAAGATGTGGCACTTGTGGATCCTACTTTCCTTTGGAGGTTTTCATCATAAATTTTTGTTAACTGACGATCTTATCTAGGCCTAATCTTATCAAAAAGTGATAATAATAATAATGGAAAATTTTGTAGTCTACTTGTATTTTTGTGCAAAATATTTTTAAAAATAATAATTTAGATTTTATGGCATTTTGATTATTTCTGGAAATTTATAACATTGTTCTTGGATTAATCAACTCTAAATTTGATGAAATGATGATTGTAATTTATAAAAATAAATAATAGTGATAAAAATATTTAAAAACAATAATAAGAGTGTTGCTCCAAAGTAGTAATGGTTAACTTTGGAGCAACTACGGTTCAAGGAGTAGTTGCTATCAATTGGAAATTATTTTAGGGCTTTCTTCAAAAAGTCCTAGAAGGTTGAAATATATATAAAAAATGGTTAAGATTTTAAGATAGGTTGAGATTCCAAAGAGAAAAATAGGAAGTTTAAAGCTTAGAAAATTTATGCTATGAATCTCCAAGGGAGATTAAAAATACAATATCTACTCGTGTGTGAGTTGAGTATTTAGAATTTAGTCAATGGAATATTTAGTATTGGTTCTACTTAAATCTTTTAAATGATTCTAAATACAAGTAGTTTTGTATAATTTTGTAGAATTAAACCTGTTTTATTATTTCTACATCTTAATTTGTTTTAGTTTTTCCTTCATATTTTCATGTACTAGGGCAACAACACTTTATACATTCCACAATAATTTTTTTTAATAAGATACAACATCTTACTTTGTTTTTATTTTTGTATGTTGGTTTTTGTGATTATATATTAATAAAATTAAATTAAATTAACAAAATAAATTTCCACCAATGATCGAACTAGGAGTTCACTAAAACCAATATTTGCGCTTATACTAATAGCTCATCACATAAGTAGTTATGGGGGTGACTGGAAATGGATGTGAGTGTTGTAAAAACAAAAAGATTTTGAAATTAATAAAACTAAGACAATCAAAATTCAAGTTTTATGTTGATTTTTATTGATGTGGAAAGCAAATTTTCAATCATGGTAAGTCTTTTGACTATAGAAAAACAAATTTCTACAACTCAAATTTATGTGCTTTGCAAATTTAAAATCAAACTATTACTAATAATAATGCTAATATAAATTACCGTATGATGTATAACCTTTACTAATAGTATTATTGTAGAAATTTGGCTTTAGAAAACTACAAAAATATATTACTTAAATTTGGCTTCATTGTCCGTCGGTTATATAACGGAGATAATAAAAAGAAAATAATTTGTATAATAGATGCCTATATAGATATTGGTTGTAAGTTATATATAATAGTTATATAAATATTGTAATAATAAATATCACAACCATACATCAATATTACTTTTAAATATTTATTATTTTATTTTTTAAAATATATATTTATTATAAATTTATTACAATTTTTATAAAATATCATATGTTTATTATAGATGAGTTATTTTTTATATAAAATATTATATATGTTATGAATTTACAACATATACATTTATTATTTTCTATATTTATAAATTTTTAAAAAAAATTATTTTAAAATTATCATTTTCCAAATATCAAATATATAAACCTACAACAAAAAGTTTACTGTTAAATTCCTATAGCAAGCAAATGGTCTTAGCCTAGTGGCAGATAATAAGTCCACATAGGACAGCTCATTTACACAATCAATGATCGAGTCCCCCGACCTACATTATGTAGGAATTTGGGTATTGGATTGGTTAGTTGTGGCCTAATATAATTTGCCGTTGACAAAAAAAAAAAAAAATTCCTATAGCAAAAAAGCTCAAAGCTACATAAGTTCTAACCCTTACCAATCAACCCCTGTATATTAAATTTTTGTTTGGCATGATTTATTCATATTAGTATCCATAGTTAAGATATTCCGTATTATGCCAGTCAAATCAAAACCATGTTCTACTCATAAATGTGTTCCACTCAATCATGCATCACTCGAAAAGAAAATTTCAGTTTAAAAATGGTGAAGAATATTCAACCTAGAGCATAAGAATTGACAAGGCGTTAAGTCTATTAAATATAGATGCATTTATATATTTGGAGATCGAATTTCACTATCAACATTATATAGAAATTTGATTAATTAATTAATTAGTTATAGTATAATTTTAACCAAAAAGAAAACAACACCAGAAATGTTCAACACTCACTCATACCATAAATCCACAAATATAAACTGAAGTCAACTATAAAAAAAAATTATAAATACAAGATTAAAAGGAGTAAAAATATCTTGCAAGATTTTTCTTTCCCAAAGATTTTTCATTTCCATAAATATAACACAAACTATTCTCTTAATTATTTCACTCCAATTTTTCTGTCTCATTTTTTAGTTAGTGAGCTTAATCAACACAACAAGTCAAAATTTAATGTTTATTTTTCTAATTTGACTCCACCAGAATCTCTTGCAAGATTTTTCCTACTTGAAGTTCATAGTATCGACTATTATTTCTCTCAGTGACTCTTTCAAAGCTGTGTCAGCAAATATATATAAATACAATTACCACAATTGGATTATGAATCCTTGATTTTACAAAACCTTTTGCATGTGATTTATGCAACCATAATAACAATTTTGTTCCAAGCGCCAATAATCTCCCAGAGCAAAATGCATAAAACATCATTCAGTTGTAATACGTCTAGAATATGAAATTTTCTTGTCCTCGTGCTAATTTCTTTTCACAAAATAAATATAAATCTGAATAATATAAACTAAACTCAATCTGAAATCCTGATTGCTCTTATTTATTTCGACTTATCACCAAACTCCGAACCTTATTACATATGAGTTTTGGCTAACATTATACACATGGACACTCGTCGAACAGATTTGATATTGTAAATTTCTTTTGGTATAAAACCGTAAATGGTCGGTGAATTATATAAATTTGTTTTGAACAGTTGGTGAATTTTTCAATTTTTATGATTAAGATTTTTTTTATCACGATATAATAATTTTAATGATTTTGTAAGATAAAAGATATATAGATTATATAAATCAATCTTTATATATAATAAAACTATAACGTTAACATATTTGTATTTTTTATAATAAATAAAAAATAACTTTTTATCTCTTACTAAAATTTTTAACTGACTATTATTATTTTAATCAACATAATATTATTAATTTGTTTTAATTTAAATATATAACACTTTTTTAACATGATTTCTATATCATGGCCTAAGAAATATTGTAATAGATTTGTTATTAGAAAAACATTGTGATAAAATAGAACTATAATGATATAATATTTCAACAAAAATAATATATATATATATATATATCTATACTATTAAAAAGGAAATTTTTACAATAATAACTTTAAATTTGTAAAAAAATTTACATTTTAAACCTTTTGCCGAAAAAAATAATTTTTTTTCAACAATCGACTATTGGATAGACAACAAAATCCGATGCATAGTCTAGATTCTCGAAATTAAAACATCAAAACTCAAATTACACAAATTAAAAAAATGAAACTATAATACATCAAAACTTAAAAAAACAGAAATAGAAAAATATATCTCGTGTACAAGACCGATCATTATTATAAATTTATTCTAAAATATATTAAATATATACATAATTTATACATTTACGTATAAAAACATTATAAAATAAATGAAAAAATGAATATCAGATATAAATATTATAAATTAATAAAAATAACTGAATATATATATATATAGATAGATATATATTGATTATTTACAAAATATATTTCATGCAGAACACTAGACATCATTTAGTAATATAATATTCTAGTTCAATAAAAATGAGTTAGGCCCCCTTCTTTATAGATCGCTGAGTCGAAGATCAACATCCAATATTATAACTAATTTCAGTTTAAGTTTGTAGAAAATATGTTGGAGATGCTGTAAAATCGATCACCGCATTTGTTTTAGTTGTCGCTGTGTTATCCAGCAACGTCATCCACCGTTATTATGAACTGCACGCAGCGAACATCATTATCTTGATCCACCATTTCTTTTAAATTTTTAATTTGGATCGCTCATTATCAGTCGCGTTAACAAATAAATAGGGCTTACTTTTATAAAACTTGAACAACACCGAAAATAAAATTTAAATTAGCGAACTTTATATATATATGCAAGCCAATACACTAATATAACATTTATAAGACAAAATTAATAGTCATCTGTTGAATAACATTTCTGCTACATTCTGTGCCTAAATTTGATTTATGTTAGTTGTATTTGCAAAAATAAACAATTCAATATTCCAGATTTTTTTATAACATTTAAATTTTTATAACTTCATTTCGATACGCATAGAAATAATATCTTATAAAATACATATCCTGATACCAAATATTTTCTACCAAAATCTAAAAACAGAGCGCTAATTATCAAAAATATTACTTTGATTCAATCTAGTAAACAATTTTTTATCTATTTAACCATGAAAAAAATTGTGGCTAAGTTGGAGCTACGCAGAAAAACTATGCAAAATTTTAAATAAACACGAAACATTTTATAATACCAACTATTTTGAAAATATGTGTGGTCGTGACTGCTTAAAAAAATTAAGCATAACTGTGATGTAGGTCATAAAAATCTATATTAAAAATTTTCGAAACTAGGATGTCGTTTTTGAGAAATATTTTTAGTCCAACATGTATTTTATAGTGTTTCATTGAACAGGTGAGAGAGCATAATACAATACGTATATTGCAGTTCAAAGTTCAAACAACTCGAGGAACTGCTCCTATAAATATCAAAATAACTTGTACATAAACTAGAAAAAAGAATAACAGAAATTCAAGCAAACAGTTTAAAAGAGTAAGTCAAGATTTATTTCATTGTCGTAAACAATAAAAGAAAAAAAAAAGAAAAAGATAATAAATGCAAAACCTAAAGATCCCAAACTACATAATATTTTTTAGAAAGGAAGAATTAAGAGTGGCATAATTCACTCCAACTACGAGGCAGTACAAGTAGTTGGCGACATTAACTACCTCTCACCTCTTACCAACTACCAAACCCAATCCCCACAATCTTACCATTTACTCTCATTATAACTTCACGTTTTCTTATTTACATTTCATATCAACACTATCTCTTATAAGACCATACTCACTTATAGATCTCACTTCACATAACACAAAAATTAAAAATGGGTAGATCAAACGAGCAAGATTTACTCTCAACGGAGATCGTGAACCGAGGGATCGAACCATCGGGTCCTAACGCCGGTTCACCCACGTTTTCGGTTCGAGTCAGGAGACGTCTTCCTGATTTTCTCCAAATCGGTGAATTTGAAGTATGTGAAACTTGGTTATCATTACTTGATAAACCATGCGGTTTATTTGGCGACCATACCGGTTATTGTCTTGGTGTTTAGTGCTGAAGTTGGAAGTTTAAGCAGAGAAGAGATTTGGAAGAAGCTTTGGGATTATGATATTGCAACTGTTATCGTTTCATTGGTGTCTTTGTCTTAACCGCATGTGTTTACTTCATGTCTCGTCCTCGCTCTGTTTATCTTATTGATTTCGCTTGTTACAAGCCCTCCGATGAACTCAAGGTACGTTCACATAACCAATTTATAGAGGAAAAAACTCTTAGTTAAGTTTTTCATTAATCATCTAAATTATGCTTACAAATTATTTATCAAAAGAAACAGTTATTTACAATGGATGACAGAACCGTATTAAACCAAACTAAACCGAATTGGTGTCTTTATGGGTCAGTAACTATGTTTTGATACCCGATTGAGACTGACGGGTTTAACCCGAGATCAGGTTGTTTTTTCGGGTTCAAATTTAATGATAAAAAACTGATAAAATCCAGAAAACCGGAATGAGTTAAACTAGGATTACGCGTTAAAGAAAATTAAACTATCAAAACCTTTTGATTTTTGGTCAGTTTAAGCTAAACCAGGATGGTTTAGTTAGGATATTGAGGAATTAGATAATCTAAATGTAACGAATTGACAGAAACCGGTTTGACCTATAGTTTAAGTATTATATTATATCCATTTCTGTTAATACCAATAAATTATAGTAAAAATTTAATTACATGATAAATGATTGAAGCCAAACCGAACCACTGTGCATTATATTCCTCTTATTTCCGGTTCAGTCATTTTTGCATTGAATTTGTTTAGCTGACTAAACTGAATGGTTAAGTTGGGCTATTACGATATTAGATAACCAATTATAGCGAACCTAACAAAACCGGTTTGATCTATAGTTTTATTATTTTATTCAATTTCTGTATTTCGAATAAAAAAAATATTTTCTGAAAAAAAAAATTAAATTTTATTTTTGTTCTAATAAATTAACGATAGGGACTGAACCAAAGTTCATTAAATTCCTGTGAGCCGAAAAAATGGGTGCATTAAATTCCTGTTATCTCCGGTTTTAATCATTTTGCATTGGTTTTGGTTCAGGTGACGAAAGATGAGTTCATAGAGCTAGCGAGAAAATCTGGGAAGTTTGACGAAGAGACCCTCGGATTCAAAAGAGGATCTTACAAGCTTCAGGCATAGGCGACGAGACGTACGTCCCAAGATCAATCTCATCAACAGAGAACATAACAACGATGAAAGAAGGTCGTGAAGAAGCTTCACAAGTGATCTTTGGAGCACTAGACGAGCTTTTCGAGAAGACACGTGTCAAACCTAAAGATGTTGGTGTTCTTGTGGTTAACTGCAGTATCTTTTAACCCAACTCCATCATTGTCTGCAATGGTGATTAACCATTACAAGATGAGAGGGAAACATACTTAGTTACAACCTTGGAGGTATGGGTTGTTCTGCTGGAATCATATCACTTGATCTGGCTCGTGACATGCTTCAGTCTAATCCTAATAGCTATGCGGTTGTAGTGAGTACTGAGATGGTTGGTTACAATTGGTATGTGGGACGTGATAAAGTCAATGGTTATACCTAATTGCTTCTTTAGAATGGGTTGCTCTGCAGTTATGCTCTCGAACCGTCGTCGTGACTTTCGTCACGCCTAAGTACAGACCTTGAACACATTGTTTAGGACTCATAAGGCTGCTGATGACCGTAGCTTCAGGTACTTTTTTCTTTCATTTTTTATTCGGTTCACTCGGTTTTATCATAATACTTATGTGGGTGTGGTTTTCAGGAGTGTGTACCAGGAAGAAGATGAACAAGGATTCAAGGGACTGAAGATAAGCAGAGACTTAATGGAAGTTGGAGGTGAAGCTCTCAAGACAAACATCACTACGTTAGGTCCTCTTGTTCTTCCTTTTTCCGAGCAGCTTCTCTTCTTTGCGGCTTTACTTCGTCGTACTTTCTCTCCAGCCGCTAAAACCACCACAACCACTTCCTTCTCTACTTCCACAATGGCGAAAACTAATGGAACCAAGTCCTCTTCCTCGGATCTTTCCAAGCCATACATCCCTGACTACAAGCTCGCATTCGAGCACTTCTGTTTCCACGCAGCAAGCAAAGTAGTGCTTGAAGAGCTTCAGAAGAATCTAGGGCTGAGTGAAGAGAACATGGAGGCTTCAAGGATGACTCTTCACAGGTTGGAAACACTTCAAGCAGTGGAATTTGGTATGAGTTAGCTTACTTGGAAGCCAAGGAAAGTGTTCGAAGAGGAGATAGGGTTTTGGCAGATTGCATTTGGATCAGGTTTCAGTGTAACAGTGTGGTATGGAAAGCAATGAAGAAGGTGAAAAAACCAACTAAGAACAATCCTTGGGTGGATTGTAAACAACCTTTATCCTGTGGCTCTCTAAATTATTATTATTCTTCTTCTTAAATTAAATTATCTAAGATCTTTAAATATTCCAACCAAACAGAAAAAATATATATTTGGTTGGGCACTTGTTGTTGGGTATTAGGAGTTGTTTACTGATCTAATTCAGCTTCGAACTTGTTTTATTTACTGTTTGTTCTATTTCGATCGACTTCCTAAACTTTGTGATAATTTTTTTGTTCAACAATAGTTCAACAGATATATATTAGTTTGTGAATTTTGATTACAACAAAATTTAAGCAAAGTAAGGGAAAAAAACAAGGAATCCCAAAAATATGGATGTCTTTAATCCAATCTCAATGTATCATCCATTAATGGATCTTCACAATTCACAAAGCAAAGTTAAACAATCATTCATTAAACCCATTGTATATTTAAATATACAATTAAGGTAATATTTTAATATTTTATGTCATTTAGTTACGAAAGAATGGCTATAATACTTCAATAAAATAGGTTAATTGGTAGAATAATTTTTTGACAACAATAAAGAGTAAAAATGAAATTACTTGTATTTTAAGGTATAAGTTTATTACGAGAATAACATTTATATATATTTTTTAAAAATAATCCAAAACCTTTTTTTGTTTCTTATTCTTCTTCTTCATCGAAGAAGAAGAACAAACAACAATGGATTTTATTTTTCTAGTTTTTGTTGTATTTTCATATCATTTTCTTGAAGTTTTAGGTATTCTATACTCATCTTCCTCTGTTCTCTAAGGTATGAATTCATTAGTTCCATTTTTATGGAAGTTCATAATTTCAAAATTGGGTATTTTCTATATAACTCGAATATGAGGATTTTGTTGATTGAATTGAGTTGTTTTGCGTTGAATATTGGTTGAGTATTTTGATTATAGAAAAATTACAAGTTTAATGAGTTAATTTTGAAAATTTTGAAAAGTTAGGTTGAAGAAGATGAATAGTGAATCAAAGCGTACATAACGTTTATTATATCACAAAATTACACGTTCTGTAGGTTTTGGTATGTTATGTAGGTTTTGATTCACGTTATGTAGGTTTTGGTATGTTATGTAGGTTTTGATTCACGTTATGTAGGTTTTGGTATGTTATGCAGGTTTTGATTCACGTTTTGTAGGTTTTGCTACACGTTGTGTAGGTTTTTTGTATGTTATGTAGGTTTAGATTCACGTTATGTAGGTTTTGGTATATAATACAGGTTTTGATTCACGTTGTGTAGGTTTTGCTATGTTATGTAGGTTTTGGTTTGTTATGTAGGTTTTGGTTTGTTATGTAGGTTTTGAATCAAAACCTATGTAACATAGCAAAACCTACACAACGGAAATCACAACCTACATAACATATCAAAACCTACATGACATACCAAAACCTACATAGCATACTAAAACCTATACAACCTGTAGCAAAACTTACGAAACATGTAGCAAAACCTAAATAACGTGAATCAAAACATAAATAACATACCAAAACTTACATAAAGTGTAGCAAAACCTACATAACATGCCAAAACCTACGTACTTTTCTTGTTTTACGTATAGCTGACGTGCAATCACTCATTAATGGCAGTTTCATATTATTATTTTTTTTCAAATAAAAAAGGGTAAAACAGCTTTATTTGACCTTGAAATATTAGATTTGTAAATTCAATCTTTCCCAAATAGAAATGTAATTAACTCATTTTTAGACTAATTTAGTAATTTACCCTTTAACTATTTGTGTAGCTATAAGTGTGACTATGAGTTGAATTGGGCTAAGAGTTAATGTAGATTGTTCTTGGTTAGGACTAAATTGATTGGACATAAATTAGATGATGTGGAGTAAATTAATTGGATATAAATTTTTAAAATTAAAATAATAATTAGAATATTGAAATTTTGATTTTAAGAAACCCACCATCTCTTTAAACATTGGAGGTGGTTTAAAACATATTTGACTGGTGAACAACTGTAGTTATATATTTGACTCTCTTTTAATCATTTTTCATTTTCCCATAAGTCTAGTTTCAACCATTACTTCTTTGACCATAGCATCACTGTTTCATCGATAATTTCATATAAATTTCCATTTCTGATGATTTAATTAGATTGGAATTTTTGGTCTATAATCTGTCGATTAGAGAGATTCGTGTCGTTTCTGTGATTTACTTTAATTGGTGTATGTTAAAAATACTGAATATAATATACTTTTTCTCTTACAATTATCAAATTTCGGATTATCAGATATATATACACGTTGTTCTTTTTTTTTTTTGAAAAAGATATTGTTGTTGCTGCTACAGGAAACTAGTAACATATCTACAGATCACAATAACTCCAGAAAAAGAATAGTAAAATTTATCGTTGGTCTAAACGAACAAAACCATATATGAGGAAATCAAGAAAATGTAGGTTAGTGTAATTGTCGAAAATTCCTCTACCTGAGAAATCAAATATTTACAAGCAAACATGTATCAAATGATATCTTCAACACAAAACACGATTCCTCGTTGACTGTTTTAAATGTAAGTAAGTATCTATATTAGAAGTGTTAAAAGATTGGTTCAATTAGTCGATTAGAGATAACCAGGTTTTGTATGGATTTTTTTTCCGGTTACCTATTTTGGTTAAGGTCCTTTACTTTTGAAGTATATGTAACAAACATTCTTGAAACTTTTACGAAGAATACACTGAAACATTTTCTTTCTCAAATCTGTTTCTGGTTTGATATGGTATCAGAGCAATTGAAGACAACTTCAATGAACTCGATCCTTGCTTCACTTCATCACTTTTGATTGATCGAAAAAGTATCCCGGTGAATCATTTTTCTTCAATTTCTATACAGATTCTTCGACTTCGTCATTGTTTTTTGTTAGGTTGTTCCGCTGATCTTATCGTTCTTCATATTCTCTTGGCTATTCCACCAAGATTAATTCTCGTTCATCATGATTTCTTCTCGCAAGACAAAGAAACTCGTCGCCGGTAAATCTTTAACTGTTAGAAGAAGAACTTGTTCTTCGATCTCTGAGAATCTGGAGCTGAATTAATTAACAAAAATCAATATGTTGCAAACACGTCGAGTATTAAATCTGAATCAATCATGTACTCTGAATCAAACAGATGTTGCACAAAACCAACCATCTCAAGACCAATTCGACTTCGACGAAATCAAATATTCCCAAACAAGTGTAGAGAATCCAGGTTCTTCAATTATCTCTAAAAATCTTAATGAAACAAACTATAATACCTGGAATATCGCTATTTTGATTGCCTTAGATGCAAAGAATAAGCTTGGTTTTGTGGATGGCTCGTTAACTCGACCTGCAGAGACTCAGCTCACTATAGAAATTTGTTTAGCTGCAACATGATGGATGTATGAATTTGATTTGTCGACTTACTATAGCAAAATGAAGACTCTGTGGGATGATTTGGATGGGACAGATTGCGTGAAGACTTGCAAGAATTGTACATGTTGCAACACTACTCAAATCAAGCAAGATAAATTTAAAGTAATCATGTTTCTTGCTGGTCTTAATGACTCTTACTCAAATATCTGAAGCCAAATCATAATGAAGAAAATCATTCTGGATTTGTCAGAGGTTTACAATCTTCTTGATTAAGATCACAACCAAAGGAAAATTTTGCCAATTCACAATGCTTAAGTCTTCAATGTTACTGAATTTGTTCCTACTCATTCGGCTACTGTGAATGCTTCTTATGTAGCTCAGAAATCTCAAAGATCAGTGTGCTCTCATTGCGGATACACATATCACATTATTGACAAGTGTTATAAGATACATGGATATCCTCTTGATTTTAAACACAAAAACAAACATAATGGTTCAAAGCCAACGATTGCTCAACTCAATATATCCAATCAACCCAATGATGAACATTTTGTGACTACGTTTTGTGAATAGTGGTGCTAGCCATCATGTTGTTCATCATGATAAAAGCATTTTTACTAACATGATTGTTCTTGTAGATAAACATGTAAATTTACCAACAAGTGTGGACATTAAAAATTGAGGGTATACGTGATATCTGTTTAACAAACATCTTTTAGAGAATGTCTTCTTTATTCTTGATTTTTCGTCTCATCTCATGAGTGTCAGTCATCTAGCTTATGATCTCAAGTGTCATTTTATTTTTGATGACACTATTTGTCAGATTCAGGATCCTATCAAGGGGATGTCGATTGTACAAGCTGAAAAGATATACAACCTCTATGTTCTTGACAGAAGCTCCATTACAAGCACTTGCTCTATTGCTTCTAATTCTTCTTCTCTTAATGATGTTGTTGATTTTTCCCTTTGGTACAAAATAGGCTTGGCCCTCTTCCTTTGTCAAAGATTGAATCTATTACCAATGTTCTTGGTATTCAATAAAAGAATAAAACTTATTTTCATTGCTCGGTTTGTCCTATTGCCAAACAAAAACATCTTCCTTATGTTTCTAATAATAACATTTCTTCTCATACTTTTGATCTTTTGCATATTGACACTTGGGGTCACTTTTCCGTTGAGACAAATGAAGACTATAGGTTTTTCTTGACAATTGTTGATAACTACACTTGTATGACATGGAAATATCTTATGAGATTAAAGAGTGATGTTCTGGAGATGTTTCCAGACTTTCTTAAAATGATTGAGACTCAATACAATGCTCAAGTCAAAGGTGTACGATTTGATAATGCTCCAGAGTTGCGTTTTACATATCTTTATAAATTCAAAGGGATCGTTGCATACCATTCATTTCCTGAGACACCTCAGCAAAATTCGGTTGTAGAACGCAAAGCACCAACATATTCTCAATGTTGCTCGTTCTCTCATGTTTCATTCAAACATCACATTATTATTTTGGCGGATTATATCCCTACCTCTGTCTTTCCTATAGATTTTCGACTCCACTTTTACAAAATCTTTCTCCCTTTGAGTGACTAATTGGTCAACAGCCTTTATATAATCTTTCTCGTATTTTTTCCTCTTTATGTTACAACTTTACTTCCCCAAAACAAAGAACAAAGTTGAGTGTGTTTTCTTAGGGTATCATTTAGGATATAAAAGATACAAAGTGATGGGCTCGGAAACAAATTCAGTTCATATGATGTATCATTGTTCCTGGGAGAGGCAGAATCAATTTCAATGTTTGGAATGGACTTTTAAAGTTCTGCACTAGTCTCATTTGATTGAAAACTTAGAGAAGTAGCATTTTCTGAACCTATTTCTAATAAAGAAGAGAAATCAAATGAAATCGAACCATCATCTTTTTCAATTCCAAAATGATGGTTCGATTCCATTTGATTTCTCTTCTTTTTTAGAAATAGGTCCAAAAATGCTGCTTCTCTAAGTTCTCAATCAAGTGAGACTAGTGCAGAACCTGAAAAGTCCATTCCAAACATTGAAATTGATTATGCCTCTCCAAGGAACAAT
Organism: Lepidium sativum; assembly: GCA_023374145.1. Lineage (NCBI taxonomy): Eukaryota > Viridiplantae > Streptophyta > Magnoliopsida > Brassicales > Brassicaceae > Lepidium > Lepidium sativum. The sequence continues at coordinate 13,884 of JAKUCM010000046.1, read as the reverse complement.
GATAATTAAGACACCGCAACACCAAAGAATGCATCTTCAGTCCATTCCAAAAGAGTCTCCAAACCTCCTTGACATTTTCAAGAATACTTTTGTAATCTCATTGAGACTGATGTTCCCTACCCTTTGGCTGCATATGTTTATGATTTAAGTACAAAGTAGAGATTTTACCTTTGTTCTGATATGCAGTTTGGTGAACCTGCTACCTTCGCTCAAGCAAAGAAATTCGATGAGTGGCTTGCTGCAATGAATGAAGAGCTAAAATCATTAGGATATGCAGAAACTTGGGACATTGTGTCATTACCCTCTGACAAACATGTCATTGGCTGCAAGTGGGTGTATAAAACAAAACTCAATGCAGAATGGAACTTTAGAGCGTTACAAGACCCGCTTAGTTGCCAAAGGATATACTCAACAACTAGGCATTGGTTTTGTAGACACTTTTTTCATGTTGCTAAAATGACAATAGTGATAATTCTCTTTTCAGCAGCTAAGAAGTAGAGTCTTCACCAACTAGACATATCCAATGCCGTTTTAAATGGAGATCTCAAAGCGGAAATCTACATGTCCCTTCCTCCTGGTTACACACTGAAGTCAGGTTCTGTTTTACCTCCTAATGTTGTTTGTAAATTGAAGAAATCTATATATGGTTTAAAGCATACTTCTCGGCAATAGTTCCTTAAATTCAATAAAGTTCTTCTTGGCCTTAATTTTCGTAATCGCAATCTGATCATACTCTTCTTGTGAGAAACATAGAAGGGGGATACATTGCTATTCTTGTTTATGTTGATGATATCATCATTTCTTCAAGGAATGATGATGTTGTTGCTTCTCTGAAATCTATTTTGCATAAGTGTTTCAGACTACATGATCTTGGCCCTTTGAGGTATCTTTTAGGTTTGAAAATTCTAAGATCGACTAAAAGAATCTCTATCTGTCAACTCAAGTATACCTTGGATCTTTTAGAAGACACCGGTTTCCTGGGATGCAAACCTTGCAACATTCCAATGGATCCAAGCATAAAGCTCTGCCTATAGTGATGAGCCTTTTTTTGAAGATCCTCTCATCTACATACGCTTATTTGATCATCTTATGTATCTTACCATAACTCGATCAAACATAATTTTTTGCAGTTAATAAGTTTTGTCAGTTTTCCTCTGCACCAAAACAATCACATCTTCAAGCAGCTTACAATGTTCTCCGTTAATTGAAGAATACTGTTGGACTTGGCTTGTTCTATGCAACAGACATTGACCTTGTACTCAAAGCTTTCACCTATGCAGATTGGGCATCATGTTAAGATACAAGAAAATCAACATGTAGATACTGCATGTTCTTTGGTTCTTCGCTCATCTCTTGTAAATCTAAGAAATAAGAGACATTGTCTTTATCCTCAACAGAAGCAGAGTATAGGGCAATGCACTTTGCAGTCACTGAAGTATCTTGGTGATATGTTCTTATTTTGATCACTTTGACAGCATATTTTAGGTAGATTTGCATCCTCATTCATAGCATTTTATGCACTTTAGAGTCCCTTAGGCACATTTTCGCATATATCATGCATTTGGATTTACTTAGGTGTGAAGGAGCTGGATTTGGAGCATTTTGAGGGAAAATTGGCTCAAAGACTGCAAAACTGAGTTTAAGGCTCAATGACTCGAACAGATGCCTAGAAAGCTGGAATGTGCTCAGACTCGACCCCCTGGCTCCTCAGCACGCCGGTGAGTGCAAGCCACAAGCTGAAGAGCTGAAGGTCCTGACTCGCCAAGACCACCAGCAAGTACAGCCGAGAAGCCGAAGTCCGTCTCAGCTCGCCGCGCCTACTCGCCTGCACACCGGCGAGTGAGCCCTAAAGCCCAGCTCGTTGGCCTAATCCAACTCGCCCACTTAAATCCCAGCACACCACTGAATTAGCACCCAAATTTTCTTTTTTTGTTTGTTTTAACCCATCCTTGTCAGATGCTGACTCGGATTAGGGTTTTTTTTAATGTTTTGGGGCTCTATAAATACCCCTTATGCGAAAAACGCAAAACCAACTTTTACACAACTTTACCCTAGCATTATATGATCTTTTAATTTAGCAAAGTGTTTTCTCTCATTTTATTCTTGCCTCTGTTTTTTACTACTTTCTTAGATCTAGTTTGTTATGCTAAGAATTTGAAGGAGTTAAGCCTATTTTCCTCTTCAGTTTTCCAAGCTTATTCTATCCATGTCTTTTTCTGCAATTTCTGGGTTTATGTTTGTTGCCATGAGTGACTAGATCCCTAAGGGTCTCATGAGGAAGAAGGTAGATCTAGCTTCAATTCTGGGTTTTTAGCTTGTTTAGGCGTTTGATGTATAGATCTAGCTATCTGTTTGATCTTAGTGCTGGTTTCATCCTGATCACATGAGACTTGATCCGTTTGAACCCTAGATCTGAGAAGTTTTAGGGTTATAATCCTAGGTGCAGTTAGGGCAAACATTCCTAGCCCAAGAGATTGGTTGTTTAGGTTGTTAGTTTGTTGATTTGAGAACTTGTTCATACTGCCAACGTACTGAGAAATCTCCAAAGAGATTTGGGTTAGATCTCAGTATGTTGAGATTTCATGTTCATGAGAATGACTTATTTACCTTGTTTATGTGTTTCTCCACCATGAATCTCGCTTAATAGGTTACTAGACAAGCGTAGGAACCTTTAGTCAGACCGAAATCACTGACCTTTCTTCCTCATGACCCTGTTTTAATTTTCAAATTTTTGTTAGTTCATACCCTGTTTTAGCTGCTTGCTCTGTTTCTGCCATTGTTGCTTGTTTCGTTCAACCTCACCCTAAATTATGTTGCACTTGAACTAGATTGGTTTAACATATCCTTTGTGCTAGCACCACACTTTGGTTCGATACCTATTGTACTGCAATAGATTTGATTAACATAGGGTGAAAATCCTGTTATCACTTGACTTGTTAATCTACTCATAGAATTTCAAGTCCCTCCATCTTGTTCCATTCCCTTTTACTATCTCTTCTACAACTATTCACATTGCCAACAATGTTGTATTTCATGAAAGGATAAAGCATGTGGACCTTAATTGTCATTGAGTTTGAGAAGAAGTTATAAGTGAATTGATCAAAACACTTCATGTTCGTACAGACAATCAACTTGCAGATACCTTCACCAAAGCTCTTTCTCCAGGAAAGTTTTATGACCTACAAAGCAAGATGACTTTATTTCAGTCTCATTGCCATCTTGAGTAGTGGTATTAGAAGTGTTAAAAGATTGGTTCAATTAGTCAGTTTGAGATAACCGGGTCTTGTACTGATTCTTTTCCGGTTATCTATGTTGGTTAAGGTCCTTCGCTCTGTAAATATCTGTAACAAACATTCTTGAAGCTTTTACGAAGAATACACAGATCTGTTTCTGGTTTAATAATCTATTTTTTTCTTAAAGCACATGTTCGTATAAGAGAATTGATATCTTCGTTAATATCTAGAATTATATGTACCTACGTAAAGTAAATCTTCAAGTTTCTTCGGCTATAAGAACACAACCAACGATAGCCTTAAAACCCCCAAAAGTAAAATAATGATGATGAAGACATTGATTTATTTCTCTCCCCTCCGTTGTAGAAGGTGGTCTTGTCGATAATATTTTGGAACAAATCACATATGTAACTGGTGATTTAATAGGAAAATATGCCATCTCGGAGTATAACAAACAGTCGAAGGGTAATCTGGTGTTTGATAAGTTCTTTTAGGGAACGAAGCAAAATTCTTACGGCGCCACAAGTTTGTACGATCTGATTATCACGGTGAAAAACGGTGGTGGTGAGACCAAGAAGTACGAGGCCGTTGTGGTCGACAAGCTATGGCCTCATTCCAAGACCCTTGAGTCGTTCAAGGCTGTGTAGATCTTTGGATTTTCATAATTTTTATTTAATAATAAAACCAAATTTCTCTTTTAATTAGTTTTGGGCAGGGTCAGATATCTGAGCTTTTCGTGATATCATGATTTGTGAGATCTGTGTTTTTATTATCCGGATCTGAATTCGTTAGATCCATGTTTTTATTACCGAATTTGGATTCATAACTACGGTTATATGGAACTCGAAATCTGCGGATATTCGAATTCGGATCCGTGGATATCCGGATCAGAACTATTATTCCATTATATAATTTTTTATAAAAAATAATATTATTTTTGCAATAAAAATGATAAGAAAATAAACATGTAGATATATAATATTAAAATTTTAAAAAATTAAAAAACAAATCACAATATACCAAATATATTAATATTTTTTATAATTATATATTAACATATCATTAAAAATTTAGATTTTTTTTGCATGTTAATTTCAACATTAACACCTAAAAATATAGTTCGTGATTCAAAATTTAAAATGAACTTACACATTAACATATTGAAATTAATTAATTATACTAAATTTTTTAAATCGGAACGGATCTAGATATTTGAAAAGAAAATTTTATTATTTAAATTCGGATCCGTATATCCCGGATACTTGAAATATTGGAGTAGATCACCGATCAGATCTCAAATACCGAATAATATGCCCATGGCTACTTTGAATTGCTTTATGTTGTATAATCACTTAATATTTGATATTAACTATTAATCAATTATTTCTTTTATAACCAAAAATTTAGTGTTAAAAAATATAGTTGAAAAATATTTACTCTGCTCAATTCTTTTCATAATTAGAACTCACAAACTCGATATAAAGATTCTTTGGCTAGAACTTGTCAATCTATGAGATTTAACCGAAATCATATTATTGTAGCCAAATTCTTCAATCACATTTTGGCTACAATAATAACATTTTGGTTGAACGATGAGAGGATTTTAATATCTCAATAAATTACAGAATATTGAAGAAGCAGCCCATCGTCGTGTCTGATGCAACTATAACTAGCTCTGTAACAGGTACATATATCTAGTTTTTAGGATATTTCTATCAGTATTGTTGGGAATGTCCTGCAATCATTTGTACTTACTCGTGTGATCGGTTCTAACATCGAGATTAGACAAAATCATATGGTACTAGGGGTTGTAATGGCTTGCTATCCACTTGTAATCTGTGAGTTGAGATACTCACTGCTAGTACTATATGATCCTATTGGGTCACACACCTAAGCAAATTGAGACAATTCAATAGGGAATGATTCATGACTTGAGCATAATAATACATGGTTTCGGATCAGAACATGTGTTTTGTGCTATGCATATATTAATCCTAAGTCAACTAGGAATTAAATAGGTGTTTGGGTTGGGCCTAAATTAATCCTAGTTCAACTAGAAATTAATTAGGTTAACTTAAACTCCGTATATATATTGATATAGGGCACGCGTTTGAGGCAGTAAAAAACCCTAGTCGCTCATTGCACAAGTCGAAACCATAAGAGAATTGCACACAAAGTTCTAGCAGACTTTTCTCCTACTTGCGTGCGTGTGGACTATCAATAGAGGTGCTATATTTGGAGCACTTGCTGATCTTATACATGATCTTATCTCCGCTGCACTAACCAAACTTCAGGTATAATCGAGTCCTCTATTTATCATATTCAATTAAGTTAATACAAGATCTAGGGCTTAGGGTTTTGCTAGATTAGTCAATTGATAATTGTTGAATTGCTTAAAAACCTTTCAGTGGTAGTAGAGCCAGGTTGTATTCTTATTGAAATATGATGTTCTCATGCTTGATTGATTGATTGAAAGTTTGTTTTAATTGAATTAAAATCGCATGATTAGGGTTTTGATGAAATCGAAAATCAGAGCTGTTTGTATTATTGCCGAAATTGAAAATCAGAGCTGGTTGTAATCTTATTGAAATCTAATGTTTTCATGCTTGATCGATTGATTAAAAGTTTGTTTTAATCGAATTAGAATCGCCTGATTAGGGTTTCATTAAATTCAAAAATTAGGGTTTATGTTTTCAGGGTTCTGTTGTGATAAACCAAAATAAAATAAAACCTAATTTAAAATAGCCCTGAATGATCCGGGTAAGTTGGATAAGAACCAGCAGGTGCCAACCGGCACAGGGTCAGGATTAAAACAAAAACAAAAAAAAAAACAAAAAAAAATTGATAAATAAAATTTTAAAGCCTTTGATTTGATTTCTTTGAGTTTCAAAATCCCATTTTAACCCTCTTGAGTGCATATATGATATACATTCAAGTTAAAGTTTAGTTTCTCAAACAAATATCAAGAAATTGATGTCTTTCCAATTCACGTCAACTGTCAAGACTCGTTTCATCGTATGGTGGGCTAGCTCGGGTTAGGTACCTACTTTGACATGGGTGAGGCAGATGGTAACCGTTACCATATGACTATGAGATTGGTTTACTTGACTGAGCTATCAAGACCGTCTTGAGCTTTGACACATCGGAGAGATTTTGGCATATAAGATGTCAAATCACGACCGAGAGTTATATAGGTGATATAACTAGCAAATAAGTTGCTTACCTAAATAACTAAGGTCTAGGTGATGAGCTCAGCTCACATTGATTTTTCTGAAATATGGATCTCGGGATCATTGTATTCAATCGAGGAACTATTGATTGAACACAATGTGAGTTTTCTTAAATATGTTAAGATTTCTCAACACTTAAACCATCATAACTAAAACTCTTTACCTCTCTTAATTTCAGCTATGCCGAACAACAACAATAACCACAACTCATTCTCCCTTCGATCTGTCCTTGAGAAGGACAAGTTGAATGGGAAGAGTTCCTAAGTTGGTACCGTAACCTGATAATTGTTCTTAGGCAGGAGAAGAAAGACTATGTTTTGGAACAAGTCTTGCCTCCTAGACCGGCTGCCAATGCCTCTGTTGCAGCTAGGAATGCTTGGGATAAGCATTCCAATGATGTGATAGATGTGCAATGCTTGATGCTTGCGACCATGACCTCAGAACTGTAGTCATGGTGAAATCTCTCATCGAATGCAAACTATCGAAGGATGGTTTGGTGAGTAGTCATGTCATGAAAATGATGGGTTATATTGATAATCTGGCTAAACTAGACTGTCCCCTTAGCCAAAAATTGGCTACGGACATTATACTTCAGTCACTGTCGTCTTGTTATCATCAGTTTGTATTGAACTACAATATGAACAGTATGATGAAGACGTTTACTGAGCTGCATGAAATGCTTAAGACAGCAGAGCTGAATGTCAAGAAGGGCACCCCACCTGTACTCTTAGTGCAAGGGGGTAAATCGTTTAAGAAACGTGGGAAGGACAAGGGTAAGGGAAATGCTAAAGCTGACCCAGCTGTGAACCAGAAGCCGGCCACATCCATACCCAGAACCAGGCCCGACCCATCTAAAACGGACGTTTGCAATTACTGTAACGAGCAAGGGCATTGAAAAAAAAAAACTGCAAGAAAGATTTGGAAGATTACAAGAAGATGAAGAAGCAGTATGACACTCCTTCATGTATTTTTGTTATCGAAGTAAATGTTGCTTCAACAAGTTCTACTTCATATGTACTTGATACCGGCTGTGGTGCTCATATTTGTACTAATATGCAGGGCCTAAGCAACAATAGAAGCTTGGAGAAGGGGCAAGTGGACTTACGTGTAGGAAATAGAGCAAGAGTTGCTGCATTAGCCGTAGGAACATATGATTTGTCCCTTCCATCTGGTTTAGTTTTGGTTTTAGAAAATTGCTATTATGTACCTGCTATAAGCAGAAACATTGTTTCTGTTTTGGTTTTGGATACTGAAGGTTTTTCATTTTTGATTAAAAACAAATGTTGTTCTTTTACTCGAGATGACTTATTTTATGGCAGCGCCCCATTATCGAATGGGCTTTATATTCTTGACCAATCTACACCTATATATAACATTAATATCAAACACTTCAAAGTAAATGATTCAAACCCGAGTTTTCTTTGGCAATGTCGTTTAGGGCATATAAACGAGAAACGCATCCAAAAACTTCATCATGATGGGCTTTTGGACTCACTTAATTATGAATCATTGGAGAAATGTGAATCTTATTTATTGGGCAAAATAACAAAGGCTCCCTTCAACAAAGTCAATGAGAGGGCCAGCGACTTATTGAGCCTTATACATACCGATGTATGTGGTCCGATGAGCCTTAGTGCCAGAGGAAGTTTCAATTACTTCATTACATTTACTAATTACTTAAGTAGATACGGTTATGTCTATTTAATGAGACACAAATCAGAATCTTTGAAAAGTTCAAAGAGTTCCAAAATGAAGTACAAAATCAACTTGGCAAGAGTACTAAGGTTCTTCGATCTGATCGAGGAGGTGATTACTTAAGTCAAGAGTTCAGCGACCATCTGAGAGATTGTGGAATTATTTCACAACTCACTCCTCCCGGAACACCACAATGGAATGGTGTGTCTGAGAGGAGGAATCGAAACATTACTTGACATGGTTTGATCAATGATAAAGTCACACTGATCTTCCGTCATCCTTTTGGGGATATGCTCTAGAAACTTCTGCGTTTACACTGAATAGAGTGCCATCAAAAATCAGTGGCAAAGACACCATAAGAGATGTGGACGGGAAAAATTCCCAATCTGTCTTTCCTGAAGATTTTGGGGATGCAAGGTTTATGTGAAAACGATTAATATCCGATAAAACTTGCACCGAAATCAGATAAATGCTTCTTTGTTGGTTATCCGAAGGAAACCAAGGCGTATTATTTCTACAACCAAACCGAGAACAAAGTGTTTGTTGCTTGACATGGTGTTTTTTATTGAGAGAGAATTTCTTTCTAAGAAAAATAGTGGAAGTAAAGTACAACTCGAAGAAATTCGAGAGCTACAGGAGGAAGCTGCTCAATCCGTACAGGAAAAGCAGCAGTTAGACTCGCAAGATGTTATCGAATCAACACCTGTAAAGCCTGAAGTTCGCGGATCCGGTAGAATCCGTCATGAGCCCGAGAGATATATGGGATTCCCTCGTGACTGAAGGACAGGATTTGTTGATCGTTGACAACGATGAACCTGCAAACTTCAAAGAAGCAATGATGGGCTCTGAATCTGAAAAGTGGTTAAAGGCCACACAATCCGAAATGGGATCCATGTGAGAAAACCAAGTTTGGTCGTTGGTCGATTTATCTCATGGTACGGAAGCAATCGAGTGTAAATGAGTTTTTCAAGAAGAAAAATGATATGGATGGTAACATACAGATTTATAAAGCTAGACTGGTAGCTAAAGGTTTCAAACAAGTCCACGATGTTAACTATGATGAAAACCTACTCTCCAGTAGCTATGCTTAAGAGCGTGTTCCTGAATGGTATTCTGGAAGAGGATGTGTATATGACACAACCCGAGGCTTTTGTTGATCCTAAAACTGCTGGGAAAGTGTGCAAACTTCACATATCCATTTATGGATTGAAGCAAGCATCACAGAGTTGGAATCTTTGTTTTCGATGAAGCAGTCAAAAAAATTTGGCTTCGTCAGGAACGAAGAAGAAAGACATTCAGTTGCGTTTCTTCGCAAGAAGTTTAGTGGGAGCGCAGTTGCGTTTCTTGTGCTGTACGTGGATGATATCTTACTTCTCGGAAATGACATTCAATTGCTGAAGTCCGTTAAGGCTTGGCTCGGAAAATGTTTCTCGATGAAGGACATGGGGGAAAGCCGCCTATATTCTTGGAATCAGGATCTATCGAGATAGACCTAAAATACTAATCGGATTGTGTCAAGACACTTACATAGATAAGGTCTTGAGCATCTTCAGTATGCATGATTCCAGGAAGGGCTTCTTACCAATGTCTCATGGCATGGTTCTAAGAAATACGGGGTGTCCCAAGACACCTGCTGAGCGAGAACGCATGAGTAGGATTCCCTATGCTTCCGCAATAGGATCCATCATGTATGCTATGATTTGTACTCGTCCAGATGTTGCTTGTGCATTAAGTATGACAAGCAGGTACCAATCAAATCCAGGTGAGACTCACTGGACTGCCGTCAAGAACATCCTGAAAAATTTAAGGAATATTAAGGATATGTTCTTGGTGTACGGAGGAAGTGAGGAGTTGGTTATTAGTGGATTCACGAATGCAAGCTTTCAGACGGATAAGGATGATTCCCGGTCTCAGTCCGGTTACGTCTTCTGTCTGAATGGCGGTGCAGTTAGTTGGAAGAGTTCCAAGCAAAGCACTGTAGCTGACTCCACTACAGAAGCTGAATACATCGCTGCTTCTGAAGCTGCGAAGGAAGCTGTTTGGATAAAGAAGTTCATCTTTGAACTTGGTGTGATTCCGAGTATTGCTGAGCCGGTGGCGCTGTATTGTGACAACAATGGAGCCATTGCACAGGAAAAGGAGCCTAGATTGCACCAGAGATCCAAGCATATAGAGAGGAGATATCATCTGATCAAAGATATCGTTGAAAGAGGAGACGTGAAGATCAACCGAGTTTGAAGCAAAGAGAACGTCGCTGATCCTTTGACGAAAGTACTTTCACGGACTAAGCATGAGTATCATGCCAATGGCATAGGCCTTAGGTATCTTAATATATAATCTTAGTTCTAATGGGAGTTATAATAGTTTTATGTTATGATGTAAACATACTTTGGTTATGTTTTAATGAAATTATTTCATTTCTATTTAATACTTGTATTAAATATTTATCCCAAAATAATCATGACATTCTTATAGGTCATCAAGTTGAGGACTTGATCATGAAACCCTATAGGCGTAAAAATGCATGAATTATTTCTTTTTCTTAGTCAACGGTTATTAAAGTAGGATACTAATAACGAGATAGATTAATTTGTGAGGTGACTGATGACTAAGTTTTATGGAGTCATTGATAATAAGTATCAAGTCAATCACATAGATGTGTGTCACATGAACATAGCATCGAAAATGACCCGCTATGAGAACTCAACGAGATCGTATAATGAGTGTCCTAAGAGATTCTCATACGACTATAGAGCATAGTCCTTAGACCTGAGTTCATGCTGTTTTCTTGCACATGAATTGGTATGTTTTGAAAAATTTCAAACGTCAACCGTAACTGGTGGTTAAAAAGGAATTTGTCGGGCAGATCATGAAACGTGAGAAAGGAATAGAGGATGTAACAAGATGAAATTTGTCTCTCCTATATACGGGACAAATATATCTATGGGCCCTTCGAAAGATTTGATACTGTAAAAATGCATGGTCGGGCTCAAACAAGGTGATAGACGCTTGTTTGCTATATCAGTACAAATTCAAGTTCGATGAACATTGATCTGGCTCATTAAAATAAGGATGACACGAAACTCTTGCCTTACAGCAGATAGAGATATGGAGACAAAGGGATTTTGGGGAATATATGATTCCAGTACAAGTGGGGAGATTGTTGGGAATGTCCTGCAATCATTTGTACTTACTCGTGTGGTCGGTTCTAACATCGAGATTAGACAAAGTCATACGGTACTAGGGGTTGTAATGGCTTGCTAGAGTCCACTTATAATCTGTGAGTTGAGATACTAACTACTAGTACTATATGATCCTATTGGGGTCACACAACTAAGCAAATGGAGACAATTCAATAGGGATTGATCATTATAGAAATGATTCATGACTTGAGCATAATAATACATGGTTTCAGATCAGAACATGTGTTTTTGGGCCAAGCCTAAATTAATCATAATTCAACTAGAAATTAATTAGGTGTTTTTGGGTTGTGCCTAAATTAATCCTAGTTCAACTAGGAATTAATTAGGGTTAACTTAAAATACCTACATATATTGATATAGGGCATGAGTTTGAGGCTGTGAAAAAACCCTACTCGCTCATTGCAAAAGTCGAAACCATAAGAGAATTGCACACAAAGTTCTAGCAGCTTTCTCTCCTACTTGCTTGTGTGTTTGACTATCAATAGAGGTGCTACACTTGGAGCACTTGCTGATCTTATACCTGATCTTATATCTGCTGCACTAACCAAACTTCAGGTATAATCGAGTCCTCTATTTATCATATTCAATTAAGTTAATACAAGACCTAGGGTTTAGGGTTTTTTTCTAGATTAGTCAATTGATAATTTTCGAATTGCTTAAAAACCTTTCAAGTATTTGGAATATCCGATATTTTTTTTATTTGTATTCGTATATGAAAATTACGAATATCTGGATTTATGATATCCGTAAAAAAAATTTGGATATTCGCAGATAGATTCGTATTCATATTGTGTTTTTCAAAAACCTGCTTTCAATTATGTAGTAAAGCAAAAAACAAAACTAAATAGTTAAAGATCAAATGCATAATACAATCCATCACTCGGGCAAGCTCATTTTGATGAGTTCAAATCAACTTTACAATCATATTACATTAAAAAACGGAAGCAGCAAATGCTGTTGAAGGCAACATCCATTAGCTTGCTTGTAGTTGTTGCAGAAACAAACATCATAACTTCTGTGTCAACGTCCATTAGCTTCCTTGTAGTTTATGCAAAAACAAAACATCATAATTTCTTTGTATCATGATGATAAGCAAAGACAAAAAACAACAAAACAAAACAGAAACTTTCAATCAAAGACGAATGTTTTGCTTATTTCTATAGACATCAATCATCAATTTTCAAGTTACCACACATGAGTGATGAAATTCTTACATTACTCAAATCTGGTTACAATTGTATGTTTAGAGTGTTCACTTCTCTATAAAGATAATAACCAAAATTAAGTATTAGAAAGACTATTAAAAAAAATTTAAAAGTGGGAAATAAGAAAGTATGAACCTGATTTAATATTCTCAAGTTCAATAATTAGTTTCTTCTACAATTAAGTCAAACATCATCATCACGGTACTTGATAACATGATTTTACTCTATTTCTCAAATCTTGTTATAATAAGGTGTCGATGTAATATAATAGGTGTCAAACCAACTGGGAGTGTAACTAACTAACAATCACGACACAACTAACTTTTCTAATCCAAGCCAATCAGAATAATTTTGTATCTAGCAACCTAAATCAAATTCAAAATTAAACTAAGTGTTCAACAAATTAAATGATAAAAATAATGTGAAAGTAAATCTAGTAGTGAAAGTAAGCGCGTCGCGAAGCGAATAACCAAAACAGAAAACAAACTAGCGCACAACAAAGTGAACATTGAGAACTAAAATAGAAAATATAACAAACACAAAATAATGAGAAAAGGGGTTCCTCAAGAGTGGGAATCATAGAATCAGTGCAGTGCTTAACTCTACTAGGGACTTGACAAAACTCAACAGAGCAGATCTCAAGGCAATGAGTTCAATTAATATAGAATCCACTTCCGTGACAAACAATCTCGACTAATATATCAACATACCCTATCATCATAAGCATTTAACAACTTAACCGATGTGAAGAAACAACTCACTTAAACCGACCCACACCTCAGACAACCGATCCTTCGGGCTAAGAGCGTGAGTTTCTGAAGTTGGATTGATTAGACATTCTACCTCCATGATCATATTTCAATTTATCAGAGTGAAATAACCATTAACTAAACCAATTCAAATGAGAATCTAAAGTTTACTAACCCCAATAGCTAAGCTCTGCACTGACTTAACCCATCCACAAGACCCTAAGTAAACTACTCAAACATCATGGAATTAAAAGCAATAAAAAAATCCTTGATTGTTTTTTGAAACCAATGTGAATATACTTATTAAGTATGGTCAAACCCTTGATTGATTCGGCCCAATAAAAAGAACTCAGCGTGGAGTGTATTTCAGCTTCAGTTTGGCCCAAATCTTGAAAAAGCCCACGAGTTGAAAGTCTAAAGCCCAAAGCACGACTCACTCAATGTGTAGCTCGAGTTCTGACCATGCGTGACGTCTAGCTCGAGTTGTAGCTCAAGTTCTAACCCTAGGTGATTTCTAGCTCGAGAAATAGCTCGAATTCGACCCTATGTGACTTTTAGCTAAAGTTGTA